>JAHDVE020005011.1:0-64972 GCA_022606495.2 Halesus radiatus | reverse complement strand
ATTTGTCACAATTAAAACCATTGAATGACATACATTTTAGTTAAAAATACTAAAACTTTTATTTTTCAACAAAACAAATTTAAAGGAACAATTTTCATTAAAAAATTAAAGGAATCCGGAATTTGACAAGTCCATTTGCAACGGATTCACTCAGATTTTCTACACTAACTGCATTATCACTTCCATTTTCACTTTCAGATATTTCCTCTAGTAATATGTCTTCCGGATCACTTTCAAATTCTGGATTCAATGATTCGAATTCCAAGTCGCCATCATCACTGATCTCACTGTTAAGTAGCTTTTCAATATCATTATCAGCTAAATAATTTTGCCTTGCCATTGCGTTAGTACGGTACGAAATAAAAAAAAAATAAAACAAAGTTATAAAAATATAATCACAATACTAGAAATGCGCCCGAATGGTTCACAACATCTGCGTGTTAAGGACTGCGAGAGACAAAGACGGAAAGATAGAGCGAGAGACATACTGTTTCGTCAGCTGCTCAAATTCAACTGAGATGAGATGGAGATTTTGCGTGTTTTTATAGACAATTATTCTAATAACTTATTTAAAACGTGTCCGATTTTAATCATTTTTGAGTCGAGATGTGGGTAAATATTTGATAAAAGAATAGACAAGAGGAAATTAGCCTAAACGAAATATTTGCGACAAAATCTTTTATTTAAAAAACACTGGGTCAAATCAGACCCATCACCGGAGTCGAGGTGTTAATAAAAGTTACAAGCATCTAGATAAAATAAATCTATGACGCAAATATCAAACTTGATAGACCCGTAGGTACTACACTTGCTGAATTCACAGACCTACCTATGTTGAAACATTTGCGCCATTCCTAGTAAATATGCATTGTATAATTATGGATGGAATGAAAAAAACAGTAAAACTTAGATAGTTATTTTATTAGTTTAGAAGGTCGGCAGAAGTTAACAAAAGGCAACTCGATTCACGGGCAGTAATAAGCCAAAAAGACTATAATAATACTACGATATCAGACAATTGAGGTCATAAAATCTACCCCTCGGGCTGACCCGTCAAAAGGCAGCCAGGCCGAACGTCCTCAAGAACCGTGGTGCCCCGACTACACGATCGCCCAACCTCCCAACTCGAACGTTTGGGTGACTGTGTAGAGGGGTAGTTCGTGTGCGTTGGGCCAACGTTGGCACGAGTTCGGCGAGTTGGCCCGAGATCGCTCCGGTGGAGAACTAGTTGGCCCAACCTTCAAACTAGTTGGCCGAACTCGGGCAAACCGGCCTCCACACATTGGCCGTTCAGTATGAGTTCGGCAGACGATCCCGACTCCCGACGGACGTGCTGCGCGGATAATAAAACATAACTGAACTATGTTTATATTGACGAAAAAATACTAAAATTTGCAACTAACGTCCTTAATGAACGCCCAAATATGCATTATGGATGTTATTCAAAGAATAGAAATAGCTAAATAATTTGTAAAGTGCAGTTTTTCATGACAAATTACCTCATTGGCGAAATGGGTGTAATTCGATGTATAATCGGGGCTAGTTTTTATATTTTGTTACACTGCAATCTGACTCAGGCTGTGCGTAAAAATAAAATATGGAGCTAAAACAGTCGCAACAGCTATCGACAAGGGGTGGGGGTTATGTGATTGAAATTCGTCATATTTTTGTTAAAATTATGAATCACAAAAACATGTGACACGATATTGATATATCCTTTTGTAATACTTATAAGAATGACCAAATTCACCGACGTACTTAATCTAAAATGTGCATTTCAGGTAATAAAAATTCCCAGACGAGACCGGCCATAAACTGAATTAGCACAAAGGCTAGCGGGCCTATTGTAAAGTACTACATCGTAAAAGAAACCGTCCTTAATTACTATTTTAGAAAGTAGACAATTCCTTTGAGATTTTATTGGACAGCAATAAAGACTTCAAAGGAAATGAGCCGCCCTTCGGAGAGACTGCCAATAGGGTCATAAAACCGACCCTGGCGGCTAGACACACACAGTCGCACCGACAAAATTCATAATGACCGTGGGAGCAGTCCCCCGCGGCCGAATGAGACGGAAGAACGAGATCCCTACAGAGGGCTCTCTGACAAAAGGAGAGTCGGGTGCAGTATTCCGCCCAGGACAGACAGTCGGGGTCAGTCTTCCGCGCAGGAAGCACACAGAGTCGGGTTCAGTCTTCCGCGCAGGAAGCACAGAGAGTCAGGTTCAGACTTCCGATCAGGAAAATTCCGATTCTCGCTCCTCGGAGAGGCCGCCCAGGCTCTGTTCCGCGAGTGAGTGTTACGCTTCCATCCGAGAAGGAAGTCCTATCTTTGCCCTTCGGAGATCAAATCCCGGAGACCGCCCAGGCCTCTGATTATCGCCGCGTTGTACCTACTCCCGATCCGGAGGTACTTGAATACCTAGTGCGAACGCGAGGACTCTGCATACAAAGCAGCCACTGGACCCTGGAGAGCCATCAGTAAAGGGAAGTGCCTCTGAACTCTCATGATAATTCTTCCACCCTGTCAGCCAAGTGAATCTCTTACTTTAAGAATCAACTTTTTCGTATAATTAAGCCAGTGAATCTCTAGTTTTAAGAGTATAAACTTTTATGTAGATTTAACGAAGTAAATAGTTAATTTTAAGTACAAAGGCTTTATAAGTAAATTTAAGTACTTGCCTATCTAGTTTTATTGAAATTTTGTGTCTAATTAGATTAACTTTAGTTTAAGACTAACCCCACGATTATCAAAATAAATGTCTTGTTGTAAATACATAAATTGCTTTTCAGTTCCTAACCTTTTTGCGTTATTCCTAGAATTATAACCCACTGCATTAATTAGCGTCTTATCAAGTAATATAATATTAAATGTAATATAATATCCCAGTCATAATATTTTGATAAATTTGGAGACTGTTTCGAAACAATCAATCACCCAATCCACTGTCGACATCGATTTCGTCACAGTTGAGGGATAGCAGTGTATCAATATTGACCATATACTCGTATGGTCGTTTGGAGAATATTTGTTCTTGGAAATGTCGATTACACTACTTTGAATTTCCATTTAGGTAAAATTCAACAATTCCGCTTCACTGTTAATACGCACAGGTTCTTAAAATTTAAGTGCAAAAATAATGCATTTAAATTTCAAATACAAAAATATTTATATACGCGTGAGTTCCCCATTTTCAGATAGCTAATTGGTGCCATGTTGAATATAAATCGATATGAAGTTAGAACAAGACGTTAGTGCCAACCTAAAAAAAATATTGTCAGGTGGTTAAAAAAATCTATCCATCTATTCTGACACTGCACAGAAAATTCAAGTTTGCTAAGTAAGTAGGACTGAGTCATACCTGTTCTTTTGCGATATTACCCATACTTGATATATTCGTTTGCCGGTATTACGTTATTTTTACCGTTCCCAAATATTAGGTACGCCTACGAAATGTTTACATGGGGGGGGGGGGGGTGTTCGTGGGGATTTTTTTTTAAAGTTCATTTTTTCTATACATTTTACAGTAAGTAGTGTACCCATAGATATGCCGTGTACCTAATGAAAGTTACATGATACGTTTTTTTTTATTTTGTAATTTAAAACATTTTACAAAAACATAAGGCAAAAACTCCCGATAAACTACTTTTTAGTAGTTTGTCTACCGGGAGTTTGTTATTCAAAACCTTATAGTAAATTTATACCTAAGGTTAAGTATCTACATAAAATAAAATAAAAACATGTAAGAATTATATAGAATATTAATATTAATACTTAAATATATTTTTAAAAACAAAAAACAAATGACAACACTAAATCATACAAAAAATAATATTTTCCAATTATCCAATACAGAAAGTTCCTTTCAGCTAACAAAGTTTTCAACATATGATATTTAATAACTGTTTAGTTTGATATAGCCTTTTGTAATCACCTAAAATAATTGACCGAATTCATCGAAATATTTAGCTTTAAAATGTGCATTGTAAATAATAGGAATTCCCAGATTAGACCGGCCATAAAATGAATTTAGTACAAAGGCTAGCCGAACCTATTTTTAGAAAAATCGTAACTAAAATAATATAATCTTAACTGCTATTTTGGGACGGCAATAAACACCTCAAAGGATTGCCCGACGGAACAAAGGCCGCTGAACAATGCGGTTTAAAAGATAATACCTACAGGTAGACAGGTAGACAGAAGGACAGTGGGCTCTAGGAGACAGTCGATTGCCAGAGTCCGCCCAGGACGGACAGTCGAGTGAAAGCTTCCACCGAGGAAGCATGAGTGAGGTGCAGTCTTCCACCGAGGAAGCACGAGTCATTGCAAGAGTCCGCCCAGGACGGAGAGTCGGTTGCAGTAGTCCGCCCAGGACACACAGCCAAGTGAAACCTTCCGCCCAAGAAGGTTCCTATTCTCGCTCCTTGGAGAGGCCGCCCAGGTCCTCTACGCTCTACGAATTCTACGCTTCCATCCCAGAAGGAAGTAACTGATCTTCGCCCTTCGGAGATCAACATCGGAGACCGCCCATGCCTCTGATTATCGCCGCGTTGCACCTACTCCCGATCCGAAGGTACACGAATACGTAGTGCGAACGCGAGGACTCTACATACAACGCAGCCACTGGACCCTGGACATCCATCACCAAAAAAGGGAAGTGCCTGACTCTAATCATAATTCCTCCCACAATGTCAGCCAGTGAACCTCTAATTTTAACTACAAAGACTTTAACAGTAGAATTAAGTAATTACCTAAGTCAGTGAACCTCTAATTTTAAGTACAAAGACTTTAACAGTAGAATTAAGTAATTGCGTATCTAGTTTTATTAATTTTCTTATGTCTAATTAAGTTTTACTCTAGTTTTAAGGCTAACCCCACGACTATCAAAATAAATTACTTGTAACTACCTAAGATCGCTTTTCTATTCCTCCCTTTTTGCGTTATTCCTAGAATAATACCTACTGCCCGACGCACCGTCATATCAAGTTTTAATAGATTTTTTTTTATTTCATCAGGTGACATATTTAAACACCTAGAAATCAACTGATCTTAAGTTCTTTGTCTATATTTGTTTGTACGCTTAGATAATACTACATGTTAATTAAAAATACAACAAAAATTCATTGAGACATTGTGTACATATTTCAATTGTTCGAGTGTGTTACATAACATGAAGTTATGATTTATGATGGATGTATTGATCCAAATATAATGATTTTGGTTTAGTAAAATGTTCCAGATACGGGGATTACCAAAAAATTATCATCGTTGGATCATCTGTGGCCTCTGACAATAAAATACGAAACTGTCAAGAACTACGTCCAGAAATCGGGTTTTCCCCCACGCGGATACAGATCGACAAAGGCCGAGCTTTCCGGTATGGTTGCTTCAGCATTTTTTGAATTTTTTTTTCCTCGATGACATTATAAAATAAAGAATTCAAATATTGTGTTCACGCATAATACTTGTGATAGATCATTTTTAGTGGCTTTATAATTTTTGCAACGAAAATAAAGTTTTTAATCAAAGTAACCATTGAACCGTTTCACTGTAGGATTATGCAAAGAGGATAGACCGCCAAACAACTCGGTCTTGGCACATACTTTTTGCTTAATTCACATTCATGTATTGTCTTATACAGATTATTCTGTTATTCTGACTATTGACGTGGCCCAACTTAAGTATTTGGTTCATTTGATCGTGCTATGTCGTCCTCAGGCGTCATCGACTTTTTCTATAAATATACAAACTCTTTTTCTCATTCATACAAACTCTTCTATTGTCCTGACTTTTGACATGACCCGACTCAAGTAATTGGTTCAATTAATCCTGCCATGTCTTCCTCGGGCGTCACCGACATTTTCTGACATTCTCATTCATACATATTCTTCTGTTGTTCTGACTCTTGACATGATCCGACTCAATTAATTGGTTCACTTGATCATGCCATGTCATCCACGGGTGTCACCGACTTCTTCAACCATTCTCATTCATACATATTCTTCTGTTATTCTGACGCTTGACATGATCCGACTCAATTAATTGGTTCACTTGATCGTGCCATGTCTTCCTCGGGCGTCACCGACATTTTCTGTCATTCTCATTCATACATATTCTTTGTTGTTCTGACTCTCGATATGATCCGACTAAATTAATTGGTTCACTCGATCGTGCCATGTCGTCCTTGAGCGTCGCCGACTTCTTCTACCATTCTTATTCATACATATTTTTTGTTGTTCTGACTCTTGACATGATCCGACTCAATTAATTGGTTTACTTGATCGTGCCATGTCTTCCTCGGGCGTCACTGACATTTTCTGACATTCTCATTCATACATATTCTTCTGTTGTTCTGACTCTTGACATGATCCGACTCAATTAATTGGTTCACTTGATCATGCCATGTCATTCATGGGCGTCACCGACTTCTTCAACCATTCTCATTTATACATATTCTTCTGTTATTTTGACGCTTGACATGATCCGACTCAATTAATTGGTTTACTTGATCGTGCCATGTCTTCCTTGGGCATCACCGACATTTTCTGCTATTCTCATTCATACATATTCTTTGTTGTTCTGACTCTCGATATGATCCGACTAAATTAATTGGTTCACTTGATCGTGCCATGTCATCCTTGAGCGTCACCGACTTCTTCTACCATTCTTATTCATACATATTTTTTGTTGTTCTGACTCTTGACATGATCCGACTCAATTAATTGGTTTACTATGTCATCCTTGGGCGTCACCGACTTCATCTACCATTCGCATTCATACATATTCTTCTCTTATTCTGACGCTTGACATGATCCGACTCAATTAATTGGTTCACTTGATCGTGCCATGTCATCCTCGGGAGTCACCGACTTCTCCTACCATTCACTTTCACGTTAAACATTAACACTCCAATTAAATAATTTAGTAGTATGATGTCAGGAACTGAAAACGTGTTTTTTTCGGAATAAAAAGTAGTGCTCTAAATGTGATTTTATATAAAAACCGTGCTGTATAAATCATCCATTTATTATTATTATTATAGATTAATCACCGAAAACAGGATTGTTTATTTTATCAAATCTCATAATTACTTTTAAATCGTCAATTTTTAATGTATCTGTCAAAAATAATGTCAATATAATATACTTACGCCTGCACGCGAGTATGGCGGCGGGCAGAATCGCGTTTCAACTTGGAACTTGCCCGATACCGATATGGATAGGTACCTTGTATCTGTCAATATCGTATAACGATGAATACTGGAGATGATACTTGTATCGAATATATCGAGATCGGTCAATAACGAAATATCGATATACGATATACGGATACTGAATATCAGAAATCACGTATTTAATAAATATCGTTTACATATTCGTAACGGCCGGATCGGTTAGAACGCTAATATCTATGGAGCCAGTATCGATATATCCGATGTATGGCGGTATTATAATACGTATACCTGTTACGAATATATTTGGTTCAGGCCTAATTGAGACTTTATCTTATTTCTGTATTGTTCTTTGTGCGGTGGTATATAGGACTGTGTCATACCTGTTCTTTTGCGATATTACCCATACTTGATATATTCGTTTGCCGGTATTACGTTATTTATACCGTTCCCAAATATTAGGTATGCCTACTAAATATCTACATGGGGGGGGGGGGGGTTAAATGTAAAAAAAAAAATAGTTCATTTTTTCCATACATTTTACAGTAAGTAGTGTACCCATAGATATACTGTGTACCTAATGAAAGGTACATGATACATTTTTTTTAATTTGTAATTTATGACATTTTACAAAAACATAAGGCAAAAACTCCTGATATACTACTTTTTAGTAGTTTGTCTAACTGGAGCTTGTTATTCAAAACCTTATAGTAAATATATACCCAAGGTTAAGTATCTACATAAAATAAAATAAAAAATTTAAGAATTAGATCTGTACAGCGCCCTTGAGGTGATTTTTCACAAAAACGGCGCTATAAAAATCATTCGATTATTATTATTATTATTATATAGAATATTAATATTAATACTTAAAAAACAAATGACAACACTAAATCGTACAAAAAATAATATTTTACAATTATCCAAAACAGAAAGTTCCTTTCAGCTAACAAAGTTTTCAACATATGATATTTAATATCTGTTAAGTTTTGATAGATTTTTTTTATTTCAGCAAGTGACATATTTAAACACCTAGAAATCAACTGATCTTAAGTTCTTTGTCCATATTTGTTTGTACGCTTAGATAATACTACATGTTAATTAAAAATACAACAAAAATTCATTGAGACATTGTGCACATATTTTAATTGTTCGAGTGTGTTACATAACATGAAGTTATGATTTATGATGGATGTATTGATCCATATATAATGATTTTGGTTTAATAAAATGTCTCAGATATGGGGATTACCAAAAATTATCACCGTTGGATCATCTGTGGCCTCTGACAATAAAATACGAAACTGTCAAGAACTACGTCCAGAAATCGGGTTTTCCCCCACGCGGATACAGATCGACAAAGGCCGAGCTTTCCGGTATGGTTGCTTCAGCATTTTTTGAATTCTTCTTTCCTCGATGACATTATAAAATAAAGAATTCAAATATTGTGTTCACGCATAATACTTGTGATAGATCATTTTTAGTGGCTTTATAATTTTTGCAACGAAAATAAAGTTTTTAATCAAAGTAAACATTGAACCGTTTCACTGTAGGATTGTGCAAAGAGGATAGACCGTCAAACAACTCGGTCTTGGCACATACTTCTTGCTTAATTCACATTCATGTATTGTCTTATACAGATTATTCTGTTATTCTGACTATTGACGTGGCCCAACTTAAGTATTTGGTTCATTTGATCGTGCTATGTCTTCCTCGGGCGTTCATTTGATCGTGCTATGTCTTCCTCGGGCGTTCATTTGATCGTGCTATGTCTTCCTCGGGCGTTCATTTGATCGTGCTATGTCTTCCTCGGGCGTCATCGACTTTTTCTATAAATATACAAACTCTTTTTCTCATTCATACAAACTCTTCTATTGTCCTGACGCTTGACATGATCCGACTCAATTAATTGGTTCACTTGATCGTGCCATGTCATCCTCGGGAGTCACCGACATTTTCTTCCATTCTCATTCATACATATTATTTGTTGTTCTGACTCTCGATATGATCCGACTAAATTAATTGGTTCACTTGATCGTGCCATGTCATCCTTGAGCGTCACCGACTTCTTCTACCATTCTTATTCATAAATATTTTTTGTTGTTCTTACTCTTGACATGATCCGACTCAATTAATTAGTTCACTTGATCGTGCTATGTCATCCTTGGGCGTCACCGACTTCATCTACCATTTTCATTCATACATATTCTTCTCTTATTCTGACGATTGAAATGATCCGACTCAATTAATTGGTTCACTTGATCGTGCCATGTCATCCTCGGGAATCACCGACTTCTCCTACCATTCACTTTCACGTTAAACATTAACACTCCAATTAAATAATTTAGTAGTATAATGTCAGGAACTGAAAACGTGCTTTTTTCGGAATCAAAAGTAGTGCTCTAGATGTGATTTTATATAAAAACGGTGCTGTATAAATCATCCATTTATTATTATTATTATAGATTAATCACAGAAAACAGGATTGTTTATTTTATCAAATCTCATAATTACTTTTAAATCGTCAATTTCTAATGTATCTGTCAAAAATAATGTCAATATAATATAATCTACCTACGCCTGCACGCGAGTATGGCGGCAGAATCAAATCTCATAATTACTTTTAAATCGTCAATTTCTAATGTATCTGTCAAAAATAATGTCAATGTAATATAATGTACCTACGCCTGCACGCGAGTATGGCGGCGGGCAGAATCGCGTTTCAACTTGGAACTTACCTGGAACCGATATGGATACTTGAGATGATACTTGTATCGAATATATCGGGATCGGTCAATAACGCAAGTATTAAATATCGATATACGATATACCGATACTGAATATCAGAAATCACGTATTCAATAAATATCGCTTACATATTCGTAACGGCCGGATCGGTTAGAACGCTAATATCTATGGAGCCAGTATCGATATATCCGATGTATGGCGGTATTATAATACGTATACCTGTTACGAATATATTAGGTTCAGGCCTAGTGGTATATCAATGTTCAGTTCTGTCCAGTTGCAACTCGCAGCACATCTCGGTCTAGTGGAATTAAAAGTTGAATATTTCTTTTCACTGTTTTCGCTTTATACGTGCGTTTGGAAGTGAAAAGAAAAAAACATGGAATCAATTGATGAAAAAAAATACAACCTTTTTGATGAGCCTTTGAAAGTAATCAGTTGCAATATAAACTTAAAAGATGAGAGAAAACAGAAACATCTGCTTGCATTTCATGAGGTTTTTGAAGAATTTAGAAAAAAAATAATGCTGGAAAAAC
Source organism: Halesus radiatus (assembly GCA_022606495.2). Taxonomy (NCBI): domain Eukaryota; kingdom Metazoa; phylum Arthropoda; class Insecta; order Trichoptera; family Limnephilidae; genus Halesus; species Halesus radiatus. The sequence continues at coordinate 54,517 of JAHDVE020005011.1, read as the reverse complement.
CGTTCTTCACTTTATTTAAGTTGCACAAATTTTCGGGAAGCCACGCTAACGGCACTAAAATTGGTGATGCCGACGAATTCGATATGATGATATGCATTAAATTACCCAAAGAGCTGGAAGTGGATATAAAGAACAGCCATCACCCCGCGTACGTCCAACTCAAGACGTGCGGAGTTGAAGGCCTCAAGAAAAAACCTAATTATGAAGAAAAATATAAATGTATAGAAAAATGGTTGGATGGTAAGAATTTTATTCTGCAAAATAAGTTCCGCAACTGGTTCGAAAGCATGATTCAAAAAATATTGAACGGACTCGACGGGAACATCCTCAAATGTCCCAATGATAAATACCATCTCGCCTTCCAAAAATCTAATCCGGCATTTTGTCTAAATGTACAGAGTTGTCGTTATGAAGACATTAAGTTCGATGTAGACCTGGTGCCTAATTTCTACTTTGAACATCCTACATGGCCTCCAATTTGTAAAAAGAAAATAGCCGAAAAGTACATTTCAAAAGAATGGTTCCTCATTGCTAAACGAGTTACAGGCGAAGAGGATAATCGCCACTGGCGGGTGGTTTTCCTCGAGCAAGAAAAGGAAATGTTGCATCAGACATATCATTTGAAAAGCACCCTCAGATTCATGAAACAACTAAGAGACAAGCATCAAATGCCTGGCCTCAAAAGCTACTTTATAACGACTGTGTTCCTGTGGGAAATAGACCAGCAGGCTCCAAGTTTCTGGAATAAAAGACTGAGTTTCCTATTCATGCACATGCTTCAGAAACTCCGTGATTGTCTAGAAAAAAAGGAAATCCCATATTTTTGGTACAAGCAGCTCAACTTATTGGAACATGTGAGACCTGAAATACTCGACGACTACCTGAGGAAAATTGTTAATATCTTTAAAGCAATTGATAAATATTACCCCAAAAATCCAGAAATCATCAATAATATTCTAGAACACGGTTTAAACAAGATCACTTGTGAAAATGTATCTTTCATTGATGAGTTTGGCCAATTGAGTTTGACTTCTGAAGAAGGATATTCCAATAACCAGCCATCACGTGAGTGGGGCCAGAACTCTTCCCTTCGATATAGAGAACAGGACGAGGAAGATGAAGAATCCCCAAATTACGCTGGAAACATGTCTCAAGATCAAATGAACAGAAACAAAGAGTCTGACATGGCGAGCACCATTGCCATAGCTGCTGTTGCAGTTGGAGTCGGCCTTGCAGGACTATGGGCGTACCGCAGGTACACTGACAGACGTTGAAGGATGTCTTCATTAAATACTGGTGCAGACGGGGCTGATGTCAATGTGTTCACAAAATCAAATCGAGCTTTTACTGTCCACGAACAAAACCTTTCCAATCCAATAATCAAGTTAGACGTGAATCTTATTCCTAGTTTCGTCTTTAACTTTTCCATGTTGGCTCCAATTACATCTGTATCACTTTCGTGGGCAATGACGCCACCTGATAATATTGTAATTCCAGCAGTCATCTTGTCACGTGTCCAGCCGCGAGTTTGAGGATTGTAATGATAATGTCGGCATCCTTTTGATTTTATTTTACTATCAGCTAAGGAGATATTTCTACGAGTTTGCCGAGTTTCTCTGCAATCATTCAGCATTCTTTCTAAACCAGGACTAGAAATTCCACAACACAATCCCTGCGAGATAACGGAGGACTCCTTTGGACGAACCGGGATGCCACGGCATCTAAGACCAGGCAAAACAAAGAGTTTAGTTGCATAAAAAAATCAATTTGTTTCTAATATTATTTTTTACATTTCCTATAATTTCTAGATTTTTATTCATGCTTAACGGGGAGATAGACGTCGGAGAGTTATTATTTATTAATTCAAAATAATGCTAATATTGTTAAACATGGTGTTTTTAAAGAGAAAAATATTTATTACGTTTTTTTTTAATTTGCATGGGCTTAGCGTTTATCAAAATATAATCAGAAATATTACACATTTCTGACGTTCTACGCATGTTTTTACAAAAACATTTAAAAAGTTGAATATCCTTAAAAAATGCTGTGAAGGTTTTTCTGTAACTTGTCGATATGACAAATTTAAAAAAAGAACGGTGTGTAGTTTAATTTTTTCATGAACACTGCGTAACTTTAATGTTTTTTTTTTTTTGTAATGCGGATTACAAATCTTTGGTTATGTTTATTTACAAAAATGCAACAATAAAGGATTAAAAATAGTTTTCTCCGCTTTAAAAACCATATTCGTATTTTAAATATTTTGTAAAACATACAATGGGACAGTCAGAAAAAGTAATATTTCTGATTATATTTTGATAAATGCTAAGCCTATGTAAATTAATAAAATATTTTTCTATTTAAAAACATGTTTATCGTATTGCATAATAATACTATCATTATTTTGACTTAATAAATAATAACTCCGACGTCCCTCTCGCCCTTAAGTAATATTTACCTGCACAACATTATATTATTAAACTAATAATAGAAAGGGATTTTATTTTATATTAATTCCTTTTGGTGGTAGGTTTGTTTAGTTAAAAAGTGTGAATTATATTATATTGTGTATTATTAACACATCACTGATATTTTGTAAACAATTTAATACTACTTATGTATAAAGTTTATGTCATTTTATCTTTTAAATCGTGCTATTTTTGTTTTTTTATGTATATTTTTTATTTACACATTTTTGTAATAAATATGCTATTTCAAAAGTATGCCATTTTTTATTACAACATGCTTTTAAACCTATGTTTGCTAATGTGTTCAGTAGAATTTGGAGCGGGATTTCAATGTGGAAGTGCAGGAATTCGTTTAAGGGGAGAATGGAGAAAATGTGAAAGAGGAGAATTTAGAAGATTTGTAAGAGAACGGAGAAGATTTGTAAGGGAAGAATGGAGAAGATTTGTAAGAAGAGAATGGAGAATTGTAAGAGGAGAATGTAGAAGATTTGTAAAGGAAGAATGGGGAGATTTGTAAGAGGAGAATGGAGAAGATTTGTAAGAGGAGATTGTAAAAGATTTGCATGTGGAGAATGGAGAAGATTTGTAAGAGGAGATTGTAAAAGATTTGCATGTGGAGAATGGAGAAGATTTGTAAGAGGAGAATGGAGAAGATTTGTAAAAGGAGATTGTAAAAGATTTGCATGTGGAGAATGGAGAAGATTTGTAAGAGGAGAATGGAGAAGATTTGTAAGAGGATATTGTAAAAGATTTGCATGTGGAGAATGGAGAAGATTTGTAAGAGGATGGAGAAGATTCTCGTGGCTGAAGAAAATTTTGCGAGTCGGTTGACTGACATTTTTTGAAGAATGGGTAACCCCGGAGAAGAAAATAAATAATACTTCCCAACCTACCTCTTTCCACTCATCCCAACGCCTTCACCCTCGCAACATACGCCCATTGGCTCCGGGCAGTTAGGACCCTTGTGTAGATTTCACATTAAAAAAAAATAATTAAGTACAGTATCATTTATTATAATTATCAATTCTCGATAGAAATCATCGTCAAAAAGATAATGCACACGAATTCCAGAAAACATATTTTATATAATTGACCAACAATTCAAAAATTGAGCACAAATAAACAACAGATTAGAACCAGATTACATAAATACTTATCTATCATTCCAACTGTTTCACAAAAATAACATTCTCGGAAGTGGTAATGATAAGAAATTGTATAGAAACACGTACTTTAAAAGCAGTAAAGATAACACAATATAAATAAATGTATAAACACCCAGAACCTATAAAACTGAAATATGCAGCAGAATGGTGCAAAGGTCCGCCAATGCTACATGAAATAATCATTCTCTCTACAACTAGTATAAAGGTAGCTTCGCTGAATAGACACAAGAAATGCCTTCCATGCAGATTTAAATGAAAACCGATGTCACCACTGACTTAGTACCTCTTGGTTCTAGCCAACACTAGCTTGCACTTACCCGACATTGTATATCACCATCACCTTAAAATTAAAACTTTACGATGATGACGAAACACAGTTGTTCTGTAGCTGAAACGGGCCGAGAATCAGCGTTTAACGGGGTCCTTTCAAATGTACGATTATATAAAATGGTGATTTGCATTCAAACAAAAAAAAATAACATTTTGAGACAATTTTGTATATCTGAGCCTTTTTCAGAAGATGATTTTAAATGTCAATTTATCAGTCTTGCCACATTATCAATGTATCGGGCAGCGATACATATAATCGCATGCATTATGTGATCGCACGGCGCAAAAAAGTAAGTAAGTTCGTATTCAATGTCAACGTTTTGATTGCACTCCAAGCGCATTTCTCTTCTGTCGTACTTTAGATTTTTTTAATACAAACTTCAAAGATATCCATGGTATATTATATTTCTAAAAATCGTGTTATCTAGCGAAAATATAGTCTGCAACTGTACAGTGACACAACAATTTTTTTTTAATAATTTTATACTTTATGTGAGAAAAAAAAAAACACGCCAAGAGCGCCTTGAATGTAGGACTGAATTTAGAGTATAGAATTTTATATGAATATTTCAATGACTCATTTTTCTTATTTTGTTTTTGAACAAGTTAGTTGGCGCTCCATAATAAAAAAATATATATATATATTTAAGCGGTATTTAACAACCTCTGAGTAAACTGTTAGTAACTACTCGTTTAGTAACTTTAATCATAGGATTAACACAGTGGTAAACTGGGGACCATTTCACTACCGTCAAGTACCTCCCAATTAGTTAATCTTTAGAAATAAGTGCAGTTTAAACAAGGGTAGCATTACTCAGCAGTGGTGAAATGTAAAATATTTATTTTATTTTACATGTACAGGAATTTAACAATATTCAGGTGGAAAATGTCAACATCAGGCGTTGTTTGTTCATTTAGGAGCATGATCATTCTTCCGACGGACATTATTACATTACTAATCGTAGATTAGTTCTGCATCTCGGAACAAGGAAAGATCTGTGCTAGAGTAAAATTGTCAGGGACACAATACACAATTTTTGTAAAATTTCTGGATTGCTGAGATTATATATTATCAGCAAAGCAGCTTTTCGTCTGTTGGCAAGGCTACTAATACCCAGCATTCCAGATAAGAAGGCTGACAGATAGAACCAGAGGCCCAATTCTGGTTCTTTTCCAAGATAATACATTTTCCTTATCCTTAGGGTTAAAGACATTTTGCTTAACTGCGATTCCTATTCCATGTCAATGACAATAAGAGAGTTTGTGGTTTAATAATCGCAGTGTTATTAGAAATGTATAGGTGCATCACACAAACTTAATACTCGTACTTTATTATTACTTACTTTACACCTTTACTTTATTATAATTTATGAACTTATAACACTTTTATCTGATATTTCGGGTTTTTGGCAATTTCGTTAATTCGGTTCATTTAACCCTTTGATTCTAGTCATTCTGTATCGGGAACCAAATGACAGCCCTCATAATACCCGTTCTATCTCCCTTTCTCTTAAGGTCAGACATGTGTTTTAGAAAGAGAGAACTCCAGATCTCGCTTTACATCATATTCTGAAAGTAGACTGAAAGTTTTTAGCATTATTTTGACAAATAATGTTTAAAATTAATACTTACGATAATATTGAGTATTTCTTTTGTTAAAAGTATGCAAATATGGATATTTATAAAGAATGTCATTCGCTGAATGACAGCTGTCATCTGGAGAACCGGAACCGCAGTTAAGCAAAAAGTCTTTAAGCCGAAGGATAAGGACAATGCTTAATAAAAAAACGGAATCAGGCCCCAGGAATAGGACCCGAAGTCACTAAAATATAAATACCTACCTTAGAAACTATATGTGTATGTACACTACATTACTCCACGAGAAGCGCTTATCAACAGTTTACTCAGAGGTGGTGATACTCCCAAAAGAGGTAACATCAAAGCTTTTTATGACAATTGAACCCTTTACTCTTATCTGAATAAGGCTCGTATTAAAGTACATCACCAAGATGAATAAATAAACTTGTAATACGCAAAAATCTGATATTCTTAAAAAGTAGCAAACATAGAAAAATAAAACTTTAATAATTTATCAACAGAAAGTATGGCCTGACCGACCATTAAACATATTGAAAATTATCACCAAGCCTTCGTAGAACAATACACAATTATTCTCCGTAAGGTACTCTCGAGTGATGTTTAGTTGAACAATAATCAATATCTGCGCTATTTTGGAAAAGGAGACGAGTCGATACTAGCCAACTTTATAGAGGAGTCGATTTTGCATTCTACATTTTTTATCAGATCTAAGAATTGTAATGAAAAACATATTTTTTCAAGCGTTGCGTTTTTTGACCCACAAAATAAAGCAATTCTTGAAGTTGTCTCTTTTTTCTGTGTCAATATTTAAAAACAAATATTTTGGTAAACAGAGACAACTCTGCGTTGATAACACAAGCGTGTTAACCGCCCTAACCATACGAACGTACGTGATATGGCCTCTATATCGTCGCCCGAACACAACAAACCGTATCCTGTACGTTCAGGTTAAAAAATAACGATAACCGAAACCCACAAAACGTTCGTGATACGTCGTATACATCAAGTTCGTTGCTGCGTTATCGCTTTTAGTATGCCGAGGTAAGCCGAAGCTAACGGATGTGTTCGGTTGTTTTCGTATTCTTCCATACAAGTCACGCCGCTAATCAGTGATACTCCAAGCACGTGGAAAAAAAATCCGATGTTTTTTTTACCTACTTTTTGAAAAATAACCCAAAGGCAGGGCGGTTAATTTATAAAAATATACGACTCATCTCTGTATGCCAACATAATTTTTCTAGCAGACTCATCTCTCTTTTCCATGTAGAAAAAATAGATAGGATTCGTTCGGCATACTTAACTCTGTGTCTCATTTTTACTGACTCATCTCCCTTTTCCAAAACACCGCAGATATATTTTTTAATACATATTAATAATTTAATATGTAGCATTATTAATGAGACTAATAGACACTAACCAATCAAAATTGAATGCAACTTGAAATGGCTTTACCTATGTTTAGCAGTGGCGTGCATTGCTCTTTTACCAAAGGTAGGCTGTGTTTTCAAGTTCGGGTATGAATTGTACATCGAATATATGAAAATGGCCACTTTAATCAAAAATACAATTTGATCAGAAATTTGTTGTATTTTTCTACATATGAGGGATATAGAAGCAAAACTGCCCTTTGCTTTTTTTTTAGTTTCCCATTTATTATGAACCTATATTGCAAGCCCCATAGACTATACACAATAATTGAGAGCAGAAACTCCTATTTTCCATACAAAATAACTTATTTAATAAGGGTTAGATGCAAAACTGACAGTATTTGATGAGCTGAAATGCAAAACCGCCACTTTTAAATTTAAACCAATCAGAATCCCCCATTATCTAAGATGGCCGCTGTTGTTGTTCTCCTGTATTGACACATTTTTTGCTTTCTCCTGTTTACCGATATTAAACAGCAAAATCGAAATAAATATAACGCTAGTGATATTAAATAAAGACAGAAAAGGGGCTGTTTGTAAAGAAGAGTGGAAACGAAGCGTAGAACAGCTTAAAAGGTAAAAAAAAGTCTTATTTTACCCATTTTTTTAGCCCTCACCCGAAACATTGACGCCTCAACCTTTTGCTTACCGAGTTTGGAAATGTACCTACTTATTTTATTGATTTTTGTATAGAGATAATCTTTATTTTGGATTGCCAATCTAATTTACATTAAATTTAATTTACATTACATCTTTACAGATCACTACTGTTACCAAGGCAAAACATGCCGACTCAAAATTCTAATTGTTTGTAAAAAATATTTAAAACTTTAAAATGTATTACCATCATGTTTGCATTTTTTGAGTGTCATGTTATTTTATCTGAATAAATCGTTAAGTATGTAATTTTGAAAATATTTACTTATTATTTCAACACTTTGCGAAAATAAAATAAGTTCATCCCCACTCAATTCTAATAGCGATTCCCTAATCTGCTCTATCAGAGACCTCCTGTATTCCATTTATCACATGCGTCAGTGGTCCTGGCTTGGATTCCAGGACGCCTAGATATTACTGGAAATGAAATAGCGGATTCCATTGCTAAGGAAGCCACTGTTCACGGTCCGTTAAATGATATTCCTGTTCCAGTTAGACTATTTCCCTATTCTAAAAAGTAAATACAAACTCCAATGGTCCTCTGAATGGAAAATAGCATCTCTGACAAAAGGTCATCAGTACTCCTTAATACAACCGTTTATTCCTGTCAAGCCGTGGTTCCATAATTACACTTTCATGCCAAAAAAATATATTTCCTCCATAACTCGAATGAGACTAGGTCACACTTCTTGTCTTGGTCAGCTCGCCTTACTGTGATTGTGGGTCAGAGGATACTCTGGACCATAATTTCTTTGAGTGTCCTATCAATGAATGAATTGGTAAAACTTAAAATTGAACTCCCTACCAGTATTCCCTGCCTTCAACTCCCCCCAAATTAACAATTTATTAGCAAAATACATTTATAAAAATGGCATTAAAATTTAAGTAATTGGGATGAATTTTTTTGATTAAAAAACCTTTGTAACTTTTTTCCACTTATTTATTTTCGACCGGACCGGTTTCACCCTATCACGGGCATCGTCAGACTGACACAATGAACACTAAATCTATGGTATATATAGCATCGATGTCGGGAGGGAGTTCTCCTGTTTTCTAATATTATTTTTATTTATGACTTGAAATTTGTTTTATTGGTGACAGTACTATTTACTTTTATGTTTTTAAAAACTACTTTCCTGTTGGTTTATTACCATCTGCAAGACGCATTACATTGTGTTTATTTGCTGAATCTATGGGTTTTTTTAAGTTATATAATGGCATTGGGTCAGCTTTTATTTGAACAAATGGTTCTTTCTAGTTTTGTTATTTCCCTGTGATTTCCGTCTTGTTTGTGAAGATGAATTTTATAGCAGTTTTTGTCCTATAGTTACATGAACTACGGATAACCGGGTACATTTTTGTTGGGTCTTTAAAATATTTTATTATATTATAATAGGAACTAGAAAGAACCAATAGAAATAAAACTAGAAAGAACCATCTGTTCAAATAAAAGTGGCAGTTTTGCTTCTATACCTCTCATATGTATTACAGCTTTTCAGCCTTTATGAACTAGACGCCAGGTAATTTCAAACCCAATTTTCTCTTCTTCGCCATTCTTTTCTATCTCCCAACATTCCCATTGAGCCGTAGACCTTTCAATTCAAATAAAATATATTATACAATGCATTCTAAAACACTTTTAGTACACTGCATTTTCACACATTTGCTGCCACAATTCCGAGCCCTAAATTATGTATCACCATTCGTATGGCGGAATATACTAGATACTCTTAGCCTAGAAGGTTATTGGATCAAATTGGGTCTATTGGATCAACCATCGGTCAATTTCCACGGGATAAGTAGAAAAAGGGGTTCACTTTCTTTGGCCAACATTTATTAGGGGGCGCTTTGTCTAGTGTTAAGTGAATGAATACTCTTTCCAATTATTTTTTAATATTAATTTGTTACTTATGTTTGGTCTGATCTATTTGGAGATTCTTCCGTATGGTTGGGGTCGCTTGCGTTTCTGCTCTCTGCCACCAGGCCGACCACATCCTGTAGGCTGAGCGAGCAGATCTGCTGGATGGTCCGATTCAGCGTCTCGCTGAGGTTGGGGGTGGTGGTCCCGCTGTGGGACAGGCTGGCTGGGGTGTTGGTGGGGGGAACGAGGGTCACCTCATCCGCTGGCTCATTCTCGGGAGTCTTAACTGTGCCTCCCGGAGAGCTTTTAATCCCCGCCACACCCTTGACTGCGATCGCAACTGAGTCCCGCTTGATTCGCCTTCGCCGGGACGGGTCGTTGCGGCGCAGCTGGAGCATGGAGTCAAAGTCTATGATGTAGAGAAAGCCGGCTATGAGGAGCTCACAACTTCTGACCCCGCTTTGGAATGCTTCGTCCAGTTCTTTATTCGTCCGAATGTCGTATTTCCACCAGCCTGAAAATCATAATTATAAATTAATTAAAATATTTTTGGTAAATAATATTTTGAAGTAGTAACTTTGCGATGAAACATTTAAAACCTAACCACAATTTTTTTTTGTTACAATTCTTATAAAATTGCTCAACACAAAGTGTGTCTTCATTGGGACAAATATAAGAATTAAAAAACTAAAATAAACCACATTTACATTAGAGAAGTTGTCGCTGTAAATGATAATTTTAGGAATATTATTTCATATTTGTAAAAAGCATTAACTTTGTGGCTCACCATAATTTACAATAAAAACACATAAATTTGTTGTAGACCACTTTTATTTTATTAAAACTCTACCGGTTTCGGAAGCACCCTTTCTTCATCAGGAGAATATTAAAACTTTAATATTCTAAAGTTTTAATATTCTCCTGATGAAGGAAGGGTGCTTCCGAAACCGGTAGAGTTTTAATAAAATTAAAGTGGTCTACAACAAATTTATGTGTTTTTATTGTGAATATTATTTCATTGAGGAATGAAATAATTTTATTTAATAGTTTTGTTTTGTATGGTTTGTAAATGCCCCCCACTCCCGATCAATAATATTAGGTATTTGACATTATAGAGTGTGTGTGCAATATTGGTGGATTGCCAGTATTATTGAGCATTGGCCAATAGGCCATTGCTTTTTCAGCTGGATTTAGTTCTAATGAACATATACAGAGTAAACACGATTGCTTAGGATTGTTTTGATATTATTAAAAAAACTTAAAATGATAAATGACTTGCCATTTCTTCCTTCGTAGAACCATTGGAAGCCTTCTTCCTCGAGTTCCTCGGGGGGTTCTTGCTCATCAGAGGCGGTGACTAGTTTAGGGTTCTCGAGGAAGTCACATGGGATCTCCTGCCGACACATAGCGCACCTCTTGCTCTGGTTCGCAACGCCCTGTTCGAAAAATCAAATCATTAGATGCCCTATTTGGTAATTACATAAGGGTAAGAAACGATGCCTCGTAACTGACAAATCATTAGATGCCCTATTTGGTAATTACATAATATATCAAGGGTAAGAAACGATGCCTCGTAAGTGACAAATAATTAGATGCCCTATTTGGTAATTACATAATATATCAAGGGTAAGAAACGATGCCTCGTAAGTGACAAATCATTAGATGCCCTATTTGGTAATTACATAATATATCAAGGGTAAGAAACGATGCCTCGTAAGTGACAAATAATTAGATGCCCTATTTGGTAATTACATAATATATCAAGGGTAAGAAACGATGCCTCGTAAGTGACAAATTAAAAACTTTGAAAAGTGGATGGAAAAAAACTCCCTTGTTTACTCTGTGTTGGATATTTCATAGATCAAATCGTGAGGAAAATAATTTTATAAGATTAAATAAAACAAACACTTTGTTTTGAATCGCTAATTTATTTTTATCACCAACCGGTTTCACTTATCCCAAGCTTCGTCAGGGTAAAATTTAAACTAAACATAAATACAATGAGTGAGCATATATATAGGCGAGACATACAAAATATAATAAGAGGGTGACAAAATATATAGTTTGGTTTATCAAATAGATAGTTTTGTATTATATTTTCTATTTCTCGTCTATGCATGAGTATATGCTCACTTTATGTATTTTTGGTTAGTTTTAGATTTTACTCTAACAAAGGTTGGGATAAGGGAAACCGGTAGGTGATAATTTAAAAATAAATTAGTAGTTTAAAACAAAATGTTTGTTTTATTTAATAAATATGTCAAACCACAAAGTAATTGCTTTCTACGAAAACGTAATTTTATAAGAATTTTAACTATCATCGGTATTACCACTATTGTAATAAAAAAATACAAAAAAACTTTTTTTACAAAAATGTCTCGCGGTATCATTTTTTAACCTTCGATATTTACAATCAATTCTGTTGTTACATGGTTCAGAAATAACACGGTCCACAAGGCGTAATGGTAATAATGTACATATCTGTACTTGGAAATATTATAATAAATATTGATTAGAAAAATAAACTATTATTATTTATTTATTTATTGTATAATATACGCCCCATATGGGCTTTTACATATAAAGTTAGTTATAATAAACAGGTGCAAAACACATCACAGTAGGTTCAAAGATAATATATCGAACAAATACAGGAATAACATAGTGAAAGTACCATTGTAAGTAATAAGTTCAAAGGCGAAAAATCAAAACATACCTCACATTCACTGTTACTTATACTCTCTAGACACAAATATTAATAATTATAGAGGATGTATGCAATAATCGTTTGTTTGTATTTGTATTCAGAGCAGTTGAAAATGTCAACTATATCTGAATATGTATTACCTACTGTGTGAAGTCGAGGTACCAATGAGAAATGGTAAAAAATATACATAGACAAGTATTAGGAATAACAAATAGTAGAAGTAAACATTTGTATATTAATGATTTTAACAATACTGAAAACGATAATCTGTATTTAAACATGCAAGAAGTGACAGGTTGATAGGTAAAGTATAAAAGTCATGGGGGCAGTTTTACAACTATTTTGTGACATGGGTCAAAAGATAGTTCCCAAAATTGTCTGTATGTGATATTGAAAATGTCCACGGTCAATGCAGCATCGTTGAGCAGTGGAGTCGCTCTGCTGATTGGTGTATTCTGGTAAACAGAAGTTCTCGCTTTTGGAGCATAAAATAGTGCATGGGATCTCCCACAAGTATATTGTATTACATAACAAAACAGGTTGACTCACTTTGACACACAGAAAGCAGAAAATATGTCCGCACGGCAACTGAGCGGGGTGGATGCAGGTCTGAAGGCAAACGGCACACTCCAGCAGACCGGCTAATAGACCAGGAATTAAGAAAATATTATATAACTAAACTAACCATCACACCGTTTTATCACAGGGGTGACAGAGAGGACAGACCGCCAAACAACTTGGTTTTGGCATACACTTCTTGCTTCATTCATATATCTTCTCATACATTCTCTTCTGTTATTCTGACTTCTGACATGGCCCGACTCAAGTATTTGATTCATTTGATCGTGCTATGTCTTCCTATTTCGATTATTTACGTATTTCGATTTACGTAAAGTAAAAAATAAAGTGAAATATTTTGAAAATCCGCATGTGCAATTATTTTTTATTTATTTTTATGAACCTAACAGTATATTTCTTTCTTCTGAATTATGTATTTTTCTACTGAAGCGGAATTGTATAATATTACCGATATATGAATGAAGTAAGAAGTGTATGTCAAAATCGAGTTGTTTGGCGGTCCGTCCTCTCTGACTACCCGTGTAGAGAAACGGCGTGATGGTTAGTTAGTTACACGATTGATGTATGCGGGCGACCAATAGATATGGAGGTGATTTTTTATAGTGCATTGTGCATTGTCGCGCAGATACCATGACAATAAAAAAAAAAAAAATAGAAAAGTAGGTCAACACTTGTGTTTGTAAGAAAAAATAAAACATAAACGGGAAAATAAATAGTAAGTCATATAAGTGTTTGTTATACTTCTCAACAACCGGTAATACAGTCATCATAAGATAAGTGTTTCAAGTATACAATATAAATATAACTCCATTCCTAATTAATTGATGACATGTTGTACCACATATTATTATTATAATCCACAATGTCTGCAGTGTATAGTATGGTGATAGTTATCAAAAATCATACATAAAATGATATATAGGGAATTTAACTTACACTACCTAATAGTTTACACGGGTGATCAAATAAAAAATAACTTCAAAACAGTTATTCCATGATACAAGATTTAGGTTTACGTAAGATTCAAATGCACTGGCATAATACGCAGAGAGTTTTAAATTAAATATACAAACCTGATTTATCCATTTCGGAATGGAAGGAATGTCAAAACAAAAAAAATATCCAATATTTTTTACGCACTTGTTTTGACGTTTGTAAACACAGCCATGTTTATGAAAGTGTTTTCTTTCATTTTTATGGCTGTTACACAGACTTGCTTGGTAATCTACCCTATCACGCTCACGGTGCAGTAAAAACCCTCCACACACATCTGACATGCCCAGCGTTTTAAACTTGTAATTTTAGATTCTAATTTTGCGAATGGATGAAAATGAATGGTTTTTTATTTATTAATCATGTAAATCATTTTACTAAAAGCACATATGTACACAAGTAAAATATTGTGTGTAAATGCTGAAAACGAGGAAAAAACATCGGCCACGCATGACACGTTCATTACAGACGGCAGACCGTTGGTTACTAATAACGAGAGCGCATTGTGGCATGGTGAACGAAACGCCGTACTTCTCTCGCTCACTATCGTACCACTCAGTAAGTTACCAACGCACGTAGACATAGCCTGGCACAATATTCTTGACAAATAATAAATTTGGAACTAAGGATGTCATTTCTATGGCAACACCAAGGTCTTTGACATTTCAATGTCATTTTTCAAAAAGTATCATAACCTCGATGACATTGCAATTCATCTTTTTTTTATATGAATACCTCACAAGAGTCCCAACTGCTCCCAACCGTCTGGAGCCAGTGAGACTATGGCATTCCCAATTGGGGAATGTTGTGAGGCTGAAGGTATTGGGGAGGGGAAGGAGAAGGGGAAAGGAAGGTGGGGAATACCGGGATATTCAGATCTGGTCACCAAACACGGCGAAAAGCCATTTCAAGCAACGTTTCAATTCCGAATGGTGGTCTTTCACCAGGGCGATACTGAGAGTATCTTCCACTCTGGAACGTGCGCAAAAATGCTATATATTATTTTTAAATGAATTAATTGTGAAATAATACAAATTAATGAAATAAAAATTACTTGTGCACGCCGGGATTTGAACCCGCGACCTTCGGATTCGTAGTCAAGAGCCTTACCCCTCGACCATGGAGGCCGTCATCTAAGCATAATCTATCACTACTGTTTGCTTTAGTTATTTATCAATAGTTACAAATCATTTAAAATGAATAGACCAATAAACAGTGGAACGAGGGAGGTTATTTGCTGTGTATTCCGGCGTTATTTAGCTGAAATTCACGAAGACGCCAAGAGTCTAACTTTGAAGACGTTTACGAACCCACTTTTTGTGGATTTATGCTGATTTTTAAACAATTGAAATGTACATTCATATTTCAGGTTAGAATTCATTTGACAGCTTATTGTAAACAAAAACGTCCAGAGGAATAACGGCTCAAGTCAAATTATGTTGTTTTTTTTTTAAATATAATTTAAATCATTCATATTTTTTTGCGCTGGAAGCGGGGAAACGGAAGCGGGAATCATGAAACATCGGGAAGCTGAAAATGAGAAGCAAGAAGAAAAAGCGAGAAGTGGCGAGAAAAAAAAACCAAAACATAAATGCAGGGAGCGGAAAGTTAGAAACTGAAACGAGAAGAAGCGGGAAACAAAATCATTTTCTCTTAGTAACAATTTTTTTTTTATTGTTATAAATATTTTTTAATTACTGCAAATGATCAGAATTTTCATCACTACCCTCTGGCGGGACTGTCTTACTTAGTGCACAGTTACTTAGTAATAATAATAATAATAATTGGATTACTTGTATAGCGCCGTTTTTGTGAAAAATCACCTCAAGGGCACTGTACAAATCTTAATTCCTATTCTTTATCTAATTATTCACAAACAGATACAGAAAAACATACTTACCTGGCAGGTCGCTTCACATGAACACAGTTTTAATAGAAAATTAAAGTATAGAGATGATATTTTTACAGTTGCTATTTAATCCTCCTATTTCTATTTTTCTATTGATGTTACATTTATTAGAAGATTGGTGGCACAATAAGAGTTGGTATTTATTTGAAATACTTTTAATTTTTAGGACTGGAAAATGTTTATAAAATGATCTCAAAAAGCGTGAGAAGCTTCTAGTGGATATTACCATTTTTTTTTTTTTTACAATTTTAGTTATTTGCAGTGTTGCGGGCTCTGGACGCATTTGCGCACTGATGCGTGAATTTTTAAAACTTTATCTATAAGTGAATTTAGGTGAGCACCGACCGGCTAGCCTAGCTATGCTCTCTCACTCACACTTTTTCTTAGTAACTAAATGTATTTTTTTTGCTATAAATATTTTTTAAATTTTCAGAATGTTTATTAGTGCCCCCTGGACCCGAGAAGCAAGAAGAAGAAGCGAGAAGCGGCGAGAAGAAAAAACCATAACATAAATGCGGGAAGCTAGAAAGTGAAACAAGGAGAAGCTGGACATCGAAACAAGCAGGAAACAAGCAATTAAAAGCAACGCTCAATCCATTCCTTTATTCCTATCCTATCTATTCTACATTCCATATTGGTTCTAGGTTTCCATGTATACTGATAAATACTATCCTCCTTCTCATCCTTAGAGCTTGTGCTCCAAATTCTAGCTTAATCAGTGCCCCCTGGACCCTGGTGTGACTCTTTACTTAGTACACTCTTACTTTCTCTTTCTCTTAGTAACATTTTTTGTTTTAATAAATATTTTTTAAATTACTACAAATTACATATTTATTTAATATTTTCCTCATTCCATCTTCCTATTCACATTTATGAACACCGTGTGTATAAAGTAAAAATATACATCTTCAATAACTGTAAATTCACTTTGTGGTACCATTTTAAATTAAAAATACAAAATATTTACTTGGACCTTTATGCCCATGAGCGAGCCATATTAGTGTTGCCATTTGAAAAATTTTATACGTCTACAGCGCCATCAATTTTTGGCTACATTTAAATGTCAAACTACAGGCGACAAAACATTTTTTTTCTGTTGCTGTCGATAAATACTTCAATTTATTTTTTTCCAATACACAGATGCATTGCTGAGGCAAACCTGAACAAGAATTCCGTGTTTATTATACACATTTATTATCGACCTATAGATTTTGATGATATTTACAAAAATCTCGAATTTGAAATTTGTTTAACTAATTTAAAAAACAAAGTGAGTAGCTTGGTGTTGTTATAATTTATTTTTTTTAAATTGCTCTACATTATTATAATAAAGTAGTATAATGTTTATATTACATTATTACCCAGATACATACAAAAAATAACATTTGTGGTGAGCTATAGTAACGAATAAGGACCATACAAGAAATTCTAAAGATATTACACCCAAAAAGATAATCAAATCCCAAACACAATAAGGAACTCCAGTCCATTTTTTTTTATTTTGTTTTATTAAAAAACAGCGAACGTGTTTAATCTTTCATGTCGGGCTGAAGTGTACGTTGCGTAGTGTTCAATGTGACAGGTCCCTAAAGCAAACATTGTAGTAAGTTATGTTTAGATCAAAGGGTTAAATAAATAAAATAGTTACAAATATATTGCTTATCTATATACAAGTATATGATATGATTTATATATATAAATCAATATAAGTTCATTTGTTTGTTTGTCTTTGATTTTCTCGAAAATTATTGGAAAATTCGCTGAAAATAGCACAGTTTGTTTTTATTACTGCCGGGAAGGTTTGGAGAGTAGTTTGAATAAAATCCAATGTAAAGCTGTTGCTTTAATATTTTAAAATTAGCATTAAAAACATTGAACCCGCCATGTTTTATTTAGGTTAGCCCATAGATATAACCCTCTGGTTAGACACATATTGCATATTCAAAAGAAGAAGGTATTTTAGGGAATACTACTTAAGAACTTTGTGATTTAGATATA
Source organism: Halesus radiatus (assembly GCA_022606495.2). Taxonomy (NCBI): domain Eukaryota; kingdom Metazoa; phylum Arthropoda; class Insecta; order Trichoptera; family Limnephilidae; genus Halesus; species Halesus radiatus. The sequence goes on along the minus strand of JAHDVE020005011.1, from coordinate 36,826 downwards.
TTTTGAAAAAATAAACGTTTTGAATCAAATAAAATATTCAAATGAATGTTTATTTATTTGGAGATAGTTACTTTCGCTGTCAAATTATTTATGGTACCCTCATGACAAGTGAAAAATCCCTAGCAAGGCCGGCTACACATCAGATCTAATAATAAATCTATTAATAAATCTATGACGAATGACGAGTGTGGCATATCTGAGTGGTATATCTATGGGCATATCTATGCGAATGACCAATGACGTGAGTGATATGTCTATGCCAATACCAAACCAACCAAATCAAACCCCACCAAACCCTCTCTTGTCATAAGTCAAAACAGAAATTTCAAGAGAGACCTCGTTCCTTTGTCAACCTTCAAATAGCGGAATATATTCAACATTCATTTTCAAGTCTGTTTTACGAATATGAATAACACGTCAGCTTTTCTAAAGAGTGCATTATGAATTATTTCCTACGTTAACAATACGATTAGATAATATATTTATCTGATAATGATTTGTTATGTCTGGGCTATTGCTAGTGGCAGATTATTCGTCCAGTTCTGAGGAAGATAGCTCCAAAACTTGTGCAAAGCGTATAAAGTTGGAAAATAACATAACCTGTCCTGTAAAAAGGTTAATTAATTTTATTTTTTTCAGTTACATTGTATTATTTCTTTTATTTTGTTCGTTTATCAAATACTCCAGACTGACCTGATTCGATTATTTTATATCACGGATTCCCTGGTTATGAATAACCTGACATAATTGGGTAAAATTACACAATTCCGCTTCAATTTTTTTTCTTTTTCTTTAAATCCAAACTCAGAACCTAATAACCTATTTTTAAATATAATACAGTATATTAATTACATATAAAATAGGTTGTTAGTTTGGGTTTACAGAGAATAACGAAAAACTAACCTAAAAATTCCATTCAAAAACTTCAAAATTTACTAAGCTTTAAATGAATTTGTACGCATTATTTTGCATTTCCGCGTATGCCAATATTTTTTTTTAATTTTTAGTAATCTGAAACGAAGCTTTATTTAAAAAACCTGTGTGTATTGACAGTGAAGAGGAATTTTTTAATTCCTCATACTACCATCATTATGAAAATATTGCTTGTGCAATGGATGGAGGACTTATCTAGCAGAGGATTAAACTCGCAACGCCAGGGTGGGAATCCGGTGCGTTGGACCGCTAGACCTACTAAAAGATCAATTTGTTTCAGGCTCCCGCTTCCATTGATATTCAGTAAGAAAGAAGAAATTGAGGAACACGAAGATGACCCTGAGAAACATGAAGGACGTGTGAGAAACTTTCCTCATCAGAGGGGAAACTGGTCTACGTTTGTGTATATTCCTTGTAAGTTGCAAGTGTTGACATTATTATCAAATCAGGAGACTGTCAGGCCTTTGAATTTGGTTATAATTATTAGTTTCACATGTACCGAGCCTAGACCATATTAAATACGGAACTCCAGTCCAATTTTTTTATCAATAATGACGTTCAAACTTAAATACCGGTGTAACGGATTAATTAAATAAATGCACTATTTGTATGGAGAACACATTTAGTCTTTATTTTGGGTCTAATCAATTTACAAGTTAGTTAGCAATAATACGACAGTATAACAATTCAACAATAATGGGAAGTGTAATGATCTTAACATATATTTGTAGGGGTTCACTGAGAATCAGGTTTCGGAAACTGTCTCGGTCCTCCTGAAGGGAACGTTATCGGTTCCCTCCACCCTCCGGTATACCTGTGTCAGTCCTACCACCAGGGTTCTAATGAGTATTCTTCCTATGGGTCACTGAACTACAAGCAGATGATTAACTAAGTGTCTCTTGTGTCAGTCCTGCTAGATGTCTTTTAAAGGGCGCGTGAAGCACCGGGAATTTGCTGTCCCTCCGGGTTAGGTGAACTCCAAGCAGACAATTAACTAAGCTTCTCTTGTGTCAAACCTGCCAGAGGTAGCTGAAGTGGCGCGTGAGGCACCGGGAATTTGCTGTCCCTCCGGGTTAGCTGAACTCCAAGCAGATGATTAACCAAGGATCTCTTGTGTCAGACCTGTCGGAGGTGGCTGAAGGGGCACGTTGGGCACCGGGAAGTAACTCACTCTCTGGAGCTAAAACATGACCTTTTATAGGTCATCACAGCTCTGACATCCCTTTCACGGGGTTACATCTCTAAGCCTGAGCGGTTGGGGTAAAAAGGTAACCAATCGCATCCTTCGTCCTAATTAGTGAGAGACGAAGCAATGCGGGAGTGAGAAAGTATTGGAGATGGAAGATAACGATCAATACACATGGAAATATGCCTATTACTAAGATGATTTGTTACACCAGTATATTTCGTTTTCTTTCTAAAGTTAGTTTTCATAGCCCGCCAAAACGCTCCAAATCTATGGTCGGTCGGTTTTGATCAGTTTTGAGGTTTGAATGACAAATGTCAAAATAAGGACGAACTTTACCTTACATAATTTTGTATTTTATTCATAGTAATAGGACTTCCACACGACTGGTTTACCCAATACTAAAAGAGCCATGGCGTCAAAAGGTTCCACCATCCGGTCGTCCATTCCTAAAGTCAAGCCTACCAACTTTAGGAAAGGACAACCAGATAATCAAACCTTTCAACACCATGGCTTTTTTAGTATCGGGCAAACCAGTCGTGTGGAAGGCGTATAAACCATAACTAAACATAAGTCACAATATTATGTACCTTAGAAACTTTAACTCGAGAATAATAATAGTATTGAGCAATAACAATATCTTAATAATCGTATTGATAATTGGATCTCTCATTAATATTCCAATTTATATCAAAAATAATATTTGATATTTTTTTATATTAAACAACAATTATAGAGCACATACATATTTAAAATACAAAACAAAATCGAAAAATAAAAATGTCCATACTAATCCAAAAACAGAATACACATATGACATCAGATATTCTAAATGCAATGGTACCAACATAACAAGGTGTTTTGATGAGCTGATTATTTATTCACTTTTAAATAACGATTTATAAATTCTCCGTATAATTATATATAATGAAAGTTATATATATATATATATTCAGAATCGGCGTTTGCTGATCTATATGAATATATATTTTTATAGCGATAATATTTTTCACTGGAGTTTCTTATTGCAACCCGGCGCAGGAACTGATCAAAGTTTCTTTTTTTAAATGGTTTTCATTTTGTTATAAAATATTGCATTATATAGTAAAGTTTTACAATTCAGACTCGTCCTTAATACGCATAGATAATTAAAATAACACTTCGTTTCAACAAAATTACAACAAGAAACAACTATTTATATCGGCCGAGATGCAAAATGGTGCGTTTAAATCTTATTATAATTTGAAGTTTCGTGTGGAATTTTTAGATTAGTTTTTTTTCCCTTTAAACCCGAACCTAATAACTTATTTTATATATAATACATCAATAATTCATCAATTCCCCGTATTTGTGCTCAATATAATGCACAATTTCACAACATCGACATTCTTCACAATGCCCTTTCAAAATATCGAACCGGAGTAATGCGTACGACCGCACATTGATGCACAAGTATAAAATGTATCGCGATCATCTCCTGTCCCCATCCTATCTTCCTCTTCCTCTCCCCCTTCTTTCTAATTTTTTTTTCTCTTATTAGTTCCATAAATAAAACACCTCTAAATAACCAGTGTTAGCACAAGAAACTTTGTTGGCTTTCCTTTTGTTAAACTTCCTTTGTATATATATATATTTGTATTAAGAGCTGTTTGTATCTTACAAATAAATAATAATAAGGAACTCAAGTCCATTTTTTTTTATCAATAATGACGTTCAAACTTAAATACCAGTAAATTTCGTTTTTTTTTTCTAAAGTTTGTTTTCATGGTTAAAATAATTTACAGAGTTTCAATTTTTCAAAGGCCGTCAAAACATTCCAAATCTATGGCCGGTCGGTTTTGATCAGTTTTGAGGTTAGGATGTCAAATGTCAAAACAAGGATGAGCTTTACCGAACATAATTGTGTATTCTATTTATGGTAAGCCATAACTAAACGCAACAAATAAAATTATGTACCTTTTCAGAAACTCAAAGTTTTTATTGAACATAAATTATCGAGCCTAAAGTCACCCAAATTAAGTTAAAATTTTTCCAAAAGTAAAAAAAATATGTATTTAAAATAGAAAACAAAATACAAAAATTAAAATTTTCTTACTGATCGAAAAACAGAGTGCTCACGTGACGTCAGATGTTCCAAATGAAATGGTACCAACGTATCTATGTATAATTATATATAATGAAAGTTATATATTCAGAATCTGTGTTTGCTGGTCTGTATGAATATATATTTTTATTATAGTCATTATATTTTTCACTGGAGTTCCTTATTACACAGAAAAAAAAAACCAACCTAAAAACGAGTCTAAATTGAAAAACTCTACTCTTTTTTTTAAGTGTATTTAATTTAGTTACATTAATATTGCGTTATATTTTATAGCTAGCATTAACCTCAACTTAGTCCTGCAATTTTTATTAGACCATTATTTTTTTTTTTTTTTTTATATGAATACCGCACAAGAGTCTCAAACTGCTCCCAACCGTCTGGAGCCAGTGAGACTATGGCATTCCCAATTGGGGAATGTTGTGAGGATGAAGGTATTGGGGAGGGGAAGGAGAAGGGGAAAGGAAGGTGGGGAAAAGGGTAAATACCTGGCTATTCAGATCTGGTCACCAAACACGGCTAAAAGCCATTTGAAGCAACGTTTCAATTCTGAATGGTGGTCTTTCACCAGGGCGATACTGAAAGTATCTTCCACTCTGGAACGTGCGCAAATATACTATATATTTATTATTTTTAAATGAATTAATTGTGAAACAACACAAATTAATTAAATAAAAATTACTTGCGCACGCCGGGATTTGAACCCGCGGCCTTCGGATTCGTAGTCGAGAGCCTTACCCCTCGACCATGGAGGCCGTCGAATATATTATAATATATTAATATATTAATATAATATTAATATATACTTAAACTTGCTTTTCGCAACATTAAGCCACAACTCACAAAAGATTGCAACTTGATTTTGGCTTCGTTTGTTTTGTATTTGTAGTGGAACCATTGTAATAAATATTATTTTGCATTCTTGCCAACTCAGTTTTTGGAAAATTAAATTCTCGTAGGGTAGTTAAAATATAATATTGTTCTGTAGCAATAATTAAGCAACAAACATTATGATACATTTTTATATTGACCAAAGGTATTAACAACCGAATTGAGGTTATTCAAATTAATTAGTGAATTTCAACAATATGGTCGTGGCATGCTCTTAATTTCTTTCAATTAATTTTTATAATATGAGTGCAGCCCTAATATTGTTTCTGTTTTTACTATTTAGTCAAGTTCATTTGTGAAGGTACTATCAAAATCACTATCATTCGTGAAGGTATTAAAACTATAATAGTGGGCCATACAAGCCGAGATGTGTGTACTACCTACGTGTTGAAACTGAAAAAAAAACAATATCTAAACTCATTGTTATTTCCGCAAATAGTGAGGAAGTTTTTAAGAGTGGGTTTTATTGTGTTTCAAAGTTATTTTTTGTTGATAAATACATACATTAAATACAAATAAAAGTTATCGGTAAACAACAGTAGTTAGATTCTTTGGAAATGAGGAACTCCAGTCCATTTTTTATAATTTTTAATTTTTCAAAGCCCGCCCAAATGCTCCAAATCTACGGCCGGTCAGTTTTAAGGTTAGAATGTCAAATGTACAATACAAGGATATGCTTCACCGTACATAATTTTATATTCTATTCATAGTATATTCATCTGAACATAGTAATAAAATTATGTATCTTTTTAGAAACTTTGATTCAAAGAATAATAATGGCATTTAAAATTAAAATTATCATCCTTAAATTAACCTTAAAGTCACCCTAATTAAGTTTAAATTTCGCCCATATTAAAATATATATACAGGCGGACCTCGACATTCGCGCATGATTGGTTCCTCAAAATGTGTGCCAAAGATAAATGCTCGAAAGTAGAGAGGTATGTAAAAAAAAAAAACACCAAAAATTATACTTTAAAATTTTTATTTATCAAAAATTACTAAGTACATATTAAGTAAAAATTATATTCTCTTAATAAACTTGTCAAGGGTTAGTTGTATTTTACTACTTTTTTCTTTTCTTCATAGAGAGTTCTGTAACATGCAAAACTATTATGAATCGCCTTACGCACTTGAGATATGCGTTCTCCATTTGGATCACATTCTTCCATAATATTCAAAAATGTCTCGAGATGCGTAAAAGTTTCGTTTATGTTTTTTATTATTAAGGTCTTGATGATTTATTCTGGTTCTTCTTCGTCACTTTCAATTTGTATACTATTTTCGTTCTCTTGTCGGTCCATTAGAAATTCATTAGTTAAGGGTTCAGAATGAGATTCAATCATCTCATTCACTGTTAACATCTAGGTTTAGTTTGTTAATTAGAGGTGAACTATTTCAAGTGTTATGGTTTCTAGAGTTTCATCAAAATGTATGAAATCACTCATCATTTGTGTGCATAGTTGCTTCCATGAACCTTTCATTGTTGACTCTTTTATTTCAGCCCATGCATCTCTAATATTGTTTATTGCGTTCCATGTGTTATAATTCTTCCAGAAATCTTTTAATGTAGGCCCACCTTCCATGTCAGTTGCCTTGATGACCTGATTCATTATCGACCGCATATAATATCTAATCATTGAAGAAGGTAATATTAACACATCCCAAAAGAACCACGAAACCGAAAAAACAACAGAAATTAAAAAGATTTCAGTCGCATCTGGGACTCGAACCCAGGACCTCTACCTATCCGAGGTAACCGCTTAACCAACTTAGCTAATGAGACCAGTTCAATTTACGCCATTTACACCGATATCATACTTCAAGTCTTGTTAATATTATCCTCCATTTTTATAAATCCCATCCCTGTTACTGCTGGTACGAAATGTGAAGTGAACCAATCTTTAAATATTAAAACAGTAACCCAGGCTTTTTTATTGGATTTACAAATGACTAGAAGCAATTTTTTATCTTTCCTTTCAATGCTCTAGGATGTTCTGCTTGATAAACTAACATTGGCTTCAATTTTAAATCACCAGATAAATTTCCACCAAGAAGCAATGTCAATCGGTTTTTAGAAGGTTTATGACCAGGGGCAACTGATTCATCCTTTGATAAGAATGTACGATTAGGCGTCCTCTTCCAAAATAAACCAGTCTCATCTACATTGAATATTTGACTAAAGGTATATTCTCCATCTTCAATAATTTTGGACAATAATGAAATAAAGCCTTTTACAGCATTTTCATCCGCATCAGCTGATTCTCCAGTGAATTTAATATTGTGTAAAGAATACCTTGTTTTGAAATTTGTAAACCAACCGTTACTTGCATGAAACACTGTGTTAGAATCTTCCTTTAGTCTAGCCTTCCAATCTTTATGCAAACTAAGAGCCTTAGCTTGAATCATTGAAGTACTCGGAGGGATGTTTTCTTGATTTTGATTACTTATCCAATAACACAAAGATTTCTCCATTTCATCCATCACTATGCCGTGCCTTTTGGAAACAATTTTCGATGATATATTTCCAAAAAATTTAACATATTCTTTAATTTTATCTCCATTCTTTAATATTAAAACGGGTACGAAATATTTGAAACAAAACTCGCAGAACAACGCGAACAGTACGTGCGCTGACGCAAGACTAAACCTGTCGAGATCAGACGGGAGTGTGTAAAAATTAGTACATACAAACGCATGCGTTCGGATTCGCTCGCGCTCGTATGTTAATGCATATGTGCGAACAGAACGTAAAACTTTTCACAGTACGGACCTGGTTTATATGCATTTCATAGTGCGACAGGGAAACAACTGCACGGAAACAAATTATTTTTGCATTATCGCAAAAAAAAAACGATTTTTCAGAATGTGCGAAAGCCGAGGTCCGCCTGTATATTGAAATACAAAACAAAATCAACAAATTAAAATTTCCATACAAATCCAAAACTAGAATACGTGTGGCCAAGAGACGTCAAGTACTAACATAACAGGGTGTTTTGACGAGATGATTTTTTAGTCACTATATTAAATAACAATTTATAAATCCTACATATAATAAAACTTGCATATTCTGAATTGGTGTTTGCTGATCTATATGAATAGATTTTTTTAAAGCCGTAACATTTTACATTGGAATTAAACAAAAAATCAAGTTTGGGAGTGTCATCCCAAAGGTTATATTTCGTCGCTTAAGCGGAAACGTGACAAAAAAACTGAATGAGTTTTTCGTGTCATGTTAATAAGAGTCAATTTGTGGTGCCTCTAGTGGGAGTTTCTTGAAACCGAGTATACAGGTTGATGCAGAAGGAACCTACCAAACTTTTTGCATTCTTATATCATTTTAGTAAAATAATGTTAAATGTTGCCGCTTAACCTTCGAAATGACGAGCTCCCGTGCTTAATATTTCCATAGTGTGCCGAGGGTAAAATTTTGCACTCGGCCTGCCGTGCACCGGTTGAGTCTATTTTCTTAATAACTTATTCTTTGCATAATGATGTTTTTATAAATTATACCGTTTTACCAGATAATGTGTTTAGATATTTATAATATATATATATATATGTATATCCAGTGGCGGCTCGTGACTTTTAAGTGAGCTAGAGGGCTAAAATTGAAAAATACGACGTTATTGATGTTGTTGAAGCTGAAAATGAATTTTATTTATTTTTTTAATTTCAATTTTTTGTATGGAGATTTAGATGGTAGGTGGGGCAGTGCTGTCAAATCCCTTTAAGGGTTTAAAGTGAAGACATCCATCAAAGTGATCAACTCTAGGTTCAATCAGAATCCTTATTGAAGAACTTGATTGAAATTTTTCTGACCTGCTCAAATCTTGTTTCAGATGATACTAACGAACAATTCCACAAGCTGGTGAGTGGCTTACATGAAAAGTGCTGCCAGGTTACCAAGTTCCACCGGGTGGAAGATTTCCACATCAGCCTCTCCAGAACCGTTGTCTTAAAGTTCCATTGGATTAACAATTTCATCTCTGCGCTCAGGTCACACTTGGAGAGTGTTGAGAAGTATACATGTTTTTTCATGAGAATTCTGTTAAATTATTTTAATATTTATTTATTTATATATGCGGCACAACATGTGTAAATACAACAACAATAACAAGAAACAAAAAATGTAAGTTTAACCAATATAAAAGAAACAATTTAAAAGTACAAAGTATAAATAGGATAAAGTATAAATAACGTATCGAGCATAAAAATTATAAAAACTTATAAAAATATAAAGTATGACAACTTGTAATAATATAAAGTGTGACAACTTGTGGAAATATAAAGTATAAAAACTTGTAAAGATATGAAGTATGACAACTTGTAGAAATATAAAGAATAAAAACTTGTAAAGATATGAAGTATATCAACTTGTAGAAATATAAAGTATAAAAACTTGTAAAGATATGAAGTATGATAACTTGTAGAAATATAAAGTATAAAAACTTGTAAAGATATGAAGTATGACAACTTGTAGAAATATAAAGTATAAAAACTTGTAAAGATATGAAGTATGACAACTTGTAGAAATATAAAGTATAAAAACTTGTAAAGATTGAAGTATGATAATTTGTAGAAACATAAAGTAGAAAAACTTATAAACATGTGAAAATTCAAAGTAAAAATACCAATGAATAATAATAATGAATATTTGAATGACTTAGAGCACAGACATAGTGCGTGTTCGCGTACAACCCGCGAGCACCATTTGGTTAAAGTAAAAAATAAGCACTTGGGCCTTTGTGCTTTTTAAAAACTGAAATTCATTTGAGCCACTTTAGTGTTGCCATTTAAAATATTTTAAACGATCGCAGCGGTCTCATGTACATTATTGTACCGGCCTGTACCAACACACCTTTACCACAATCTACAATATATTTTGAATCATAGATTATAATACTAAAATCAAAGCACATCTCGGGTCCAGTGGGTTGGCAGTGTTGGCATATAATTCTTTCATCATTTAGCCTTATCGCGCTTCTAATTTCCAGAAAATGTAGCTTTCTCTAGTGTCAAGTTCAAAACCATTTGATCTAGGCTGGTGCCGTACATTATTTCGCTAGCAAAATCGTTAGTTCGACATAAACGTTTAAACAATGCATTCGACTGCACAAATCTCAATCGCCGGGCGCGTTTGTCGCGAGTTAGCTCGCGCACCCGCATGTTGTATGTGAACATGCTGAAAGAAATATATAGCTTTGATATTTCGTGACCACGCTCCCACCGCGATCGTAAGTCAACGTGAATGAGCACATTGAATCTCCACTTTTTGGCAAAAGTGACTTTATATTATTATTTAATTAGACATGGATTATATGCAAGTTTGTATTTAAGCTGACCAGAAGACTGTTATATTCCCAATTTAAGTGGATGGTCGAACCTTTCGACGCAATGGCTTTTAAGTATTGGGCCGCCCGCTCGTGTGGAAGGCCTATTTAACTGTGAACATAACCCTTGAGCCCCTGGGTTAATTAAAGTTCCCGTAACTATAAAGATTTTTTGATAGTCAAGTTTTTGTTTTCTAATAGTTGGGTATCTTCTCTATCTCATATATCTTTTTCTGCTAGGTTGCATATAACCTTATTCCCGCCACAAATATAGTGACAGCGCCCGTTTCGACGGTCTTGCTCGGTCTAAGATCCATTAGTATCTTTGTGTTATTTTTATATTTATTCGTGTTACACTGTGAAAGATTTTATATTAAAATAGAATATTTATTTGTGTGTTAAATCGAATAATTAAAATGGAAGTAAAAAAATCTAAACTATTGGACAAATAAAAATGTATACATCAGAAGTTTTCTAATAACTTTGTAAGGTGTATTCAAGCATAAAATATGCTCTACATGTGGAAACAATGCGTATTCGTTCAATAATTGAATTTATTGGCAATATAACAGTCCCGAGTGTAGCCTCATCAGCTGAAATACAAAAATTGAATTTTCAGTAAGTTGTTTTATAGAAATATATCGTTAATTCTAGCCTTTGTATCCCAATTTTGGTTTTATTATTTTTAGGTTTGCGGTAATATTTGACTCCCTCAGCATCTACTGCAACGACGACAAAACCAGAACCTTCCTCAGCCTCGAGGTGGGACTCACTGGATCATCAGACCTAGAGAATATTGTCACTAAAGTGGATCACTCTCTCAAAGAGTTCAACCTCCAGATATTTTACCAGGTAAAGATATATACATACTACATAACACTGCCACCCAATTTTTTATCGATATAATTATATTCAATACTTTCCAACACAGACAAAATTAAGTGGCAGTTAACAAAGTATTGGAGCATTTTCTAACATAATACTTCATAACGTTGCCCAACCGGGTGGCTATATAATTTAACACAGTGAAGACGTGAGCTCTTGTGAGGTACGCAAAACGTTTTTTTACTAGTACTGTGTAATGAAGTTTTTATTTTTAAGTGTTTATCTTTTTCAGAATCCGTCATTCCACATCAGCCTCCTGTGGTGTGTCGGAGATAAGCGGGGAGAACTGGAAGCCATCCTCCCGAATCTGGAGACCACTTTCGGTGAAATCGTCGACAACCCGTCCGTCGAGGAAAATTCATTCTGCGAGCGACTGGTGAACAGCGTAGCTTGCAAGTCCGGCAACAAAACCTTTAGCTTTCCCTTGAGATAACAATCATGCATTCAAACACTAATGAGACTGGGAGGAGAATAAATAACGTCCACGTCAATCCAAACTTCAACAAACCACACATCAACAGGAACTTTCCGTTTGCGACCGGGGCCCCGCATATAAACCCTAACTTTATAGAAAGCCAAGTCCTTAATGCTATATCGCAAGAAAAAATATTTAACTCTTCCAATTCTTTGCAAGATTATACTACACTAAATCCCGTACAACCAACAATTCACTTGAATCCTAAACACTTTGTTTCTCAGGCTACCCCGGTGATCTGTGAAGAGGAAAATAAATCTAAGTATGTTCTTCATTCGAAAAACAAAATAATCAAAGCTCCCCCTTCGACACCACCAGCAAATTGCTTATCTGTAGAAAATTCAGTCCAGACCTATGTTCCTCTAATAGTTAACAGCGGGATGGTTCCAAAGAAACCTTCCTATTCCTTCGTAAGAAAGAATACTTCAAAAAATGAAAGTCAAATTGTTGGAAACACGAAACCGGCTATTCCTTGCAAACAATTAGGATATGACAGACACAATCTATATAATGCACAAAAGAAATTATCTGCAAATAAGGTTTGGAAAAGAAAGTCCAGTGTTGTTTTTATAAAAAATAAATACAAGCTTTGCAACAAAAGTCCCGTCCAAAGGCGTAGGTCTTTAACAACTCCCAGCAAATATAAGCTTTGTAACATTAGTCATGCTTTAAGGCCAAAGACTCCTGCCCACGCTGCTTCCAGTTCTACACTCGTAAAGACGGTGCCATCGGTTCGGAGATCGCCCCTAACTAAACCTTCTCCCGAGTTTGTGTTCATCCGAGGGGAGAAATACATTGTCAATAATAATGTCCTGAAAAAAGTTGTGCAGAAAGCATCGACTATTCCAAGCACCCCATTAACCTCGAGGAACGTAAACAAAATAAGTGTAAGTGGAGTAACGTACGTTAGAAAAACTAATAACACATTTGTTGTCGACAACCGAACGCAGAATTCAGTAAAGAAACGCAGAAAATTGAATATAACTTGTCCGACTTTCAGACGTTTAGGTGTTTGTCTAAAGAATGTAGAAGGTAAATGTCCACTTGTACACAATCCCAAGAATATTTCTATTTGTCCAAAGTTCCTTAAAGGTATTTGTAAAATAGACGACTGCCATTTATCCCACGAAGTTGTCCCCGAGAAGATGCCAACCTGCAGATTCTTTCTAGAAGGTTGTTGTATTCGAGAGACGTGCCCCTATCTCCACGTCAAGGTGAATGGTAGTGCCAAAGTTTGTTTACCATTTCTTCAGGGTTACTGCCAGGCCGCCGTGAACTGTAAAAGCTTGCATATTTATGTCTGCCCAGATTTTTACAAGTACGCAAAGTGTGAGAGAGTTAAGTGTCCTTATCCTCATAAAAAAACTGATCGTAAAGGTCCGACAATGCCGTCTAAGTCTGACAATTATTCTTCAATTAGTAAAAAGCATGAAAAAAAAGTAGTTGAATTACCCAACTCGGCACCTGAATACAAGTCTGTTAGATATTTCCAAGATGATATTCCTCCATCAGCTGATAAACATTGTGCGGGGGAGAGTAAGCCGCCCTGTGAACAAGTTAACTTTAAAGACAGGCCAAAATTGGGAACTTTGCCATCGTTTATAGCTCTGGAATAGCCTGACTACCATTTTCTATTGCAAATTATGAAATAACCAGTACATTTACAGTACTTAACTTCACCTGAAAACATAATTTCTCTCATATATTATACATATCACACAATGAATTCCTTCATTCACTGAAAAGCAGTTGGTGGATAATAAATTGTACTACCTATTGCAGTGCCTTTCTATATTCTAGTTCCTGATTTCACCACGGATTAACTTTCAGCGGTCGAAGTATAGCCGCTGTAGTTATGGCCGGATTCTGTCTAATTTCATTATGAATGAAATAAATTTTCTTTTAGATAGAGACAGAAACTAAAGTGTTAAAAAAGTGGTAAGTATCTTTTTATTTATTGAAATGAGAACTGTATTTAGTTTGTTTAATGTCACATTTCATCACATCAAGTTTCTAAACCTATCTATGTAGGCGGTCAAAAGAGATACTATTGAAAAAAAATAAATTAATAATGTTTTTTGTATCCACAGTATGACACCCCCGACTACAGAGATAAGTTTGTTAAACATTTCATTCTGTGAATCATCAGTTGTGAATTGAAAACAATTTGTGTTTGACATCCTTAGATACAGTTCTTCCGATGCCTAAACATGTTTTTTGTACTGTAAAGTGGTAAACCACCTATGTATGTACTTTATTCCCATAATTTAGTGAACAGCCATTTATTTACCTCTCGCAAATTATAAATCAATCATTACTACACCTTATTTATATGACTGACCACTTAAATTATTGGTGAAAACACAATATTCTAGCTCATTATTGTAACTGACAACTTACGTAAAATGTTAATTTATGTGAAAATATACTCTCATTTTATATTACAAAAAAGTTTTTTAATTTATAAAATTTTTGTTCTTTTGCACACTTGACGTTCTAAATAAGAGGAAAATTATCGGGTCGGGGTAGGGGTAAAATATCACAACCTCAAAACTTTACTACAAACCGCGGGCAACACCAGGTATTTCAGCTAGTAGTAAATAAAATCATATAAATAAATCATCTCAATGTGGCCTAACCACAGTTTGACAATGCCTTTGAAAGCCTGTCACATTAATAAAAACTAAAATACTAGCAAAACTTAATTAACATCATTAAATTTGATTTAAAAAAAAATAAAAACATTATAGTAAACAGTATTACAGGGAAACCTTTTAAAGTATGCGTTAATCCATTTATGCTGAAATAAGGTAACTTGTAGGCCTCCAACACTTGTATGCAGTGGCGGGCACAGAGTTTGTAATCAGCATAGGCAGTAGAAGAAACAGGTAATTGGATATTAAAAAAAATTACCCCAGACAACACCCTTCGTGCAAGTTTTCGCTAAGAATTGCTAAGCTGCTGGCTGTAGCTGATGTTGGTTGGGATTACCTAAGCCACATTAAATATCCAAATAACTGCTTTTTTTGTGCATATTACAAGCCAATTACTGAATATACAAAATATCCATATTTTGTCTGCTAAATAAACGCGGACAGTATTTTGAAAGAAAGCCAACATGATATTATTATTATTATTTAGTTAGTAAAGTAGTTCTAATTAATAGATGTACCAAAAGATGGCACTGATTGCTATACTTAGTAGCATTGCCGAAAAGCACTGCCTTTTGGACACTAATACAAATGAGTCGTCCTTTGATGCGCATTGCACACACATGTACGTTTGTATAGAATAGAGTCAAGATTTGAATATGACGTGTACATTACTTTTCATACTCAGTTCCTGCCTTTGGCACGTTATAAGGGTGCGATCGGTATGATTTTGCGGTGCTGCATTTCGTGGTTGGTACTTGGCGCGTATTTTAAAGTGAAGATTGACTTCTTGCAATAACTTTATAAATTTGAATATTATTTGCATTTTTATGTGAGTAAGATAAAGTAGGCAGTGCTTATGTGCCTATGTGGATAGCACGCCTCTGCTTGTATATACTACATCTATCCTAGTCAAGCGTACCAACTTTAGGAAAGGACGACCGGATGGTTGAACCTTTCGAAGCGGTGGCTTCAGTTAATATTGGGTAAACTAGTCATGTGGAAGGCCCTTCAGTAAGTGCAAGGAAATTATGGGATACCTTTATTGTCTGAATTTTATGACCTATGCGGTTTCACCTCTATATTTTTTCGTTCATTTCTCTATTATTAGATATTTACACCATCATACGCTTTTCTGTTATGATCTTAACAACAAATTAGAAAATTAATTTATTTAAATCAGCAAAAACGATAGTTAACTCTAGCGTCATTAAATTTACACATTTTTTTCTGTCTGAATTTCTAGCTCATCAACTGTTTTCAGCTCACAACATCAGCCTGACATGTCCTATGGAGGTTTGAAATATCTAATAAGACCAGACGCAATCTTTTTAATTGTTCAATAATTTAAAAAAGAGTGCTGAAATCTAAGGTGAAACCTTATTTGTAAAGATATTAATTTAACAACAGACTTTTGGAAGTCCTACGAAACCAGCTGAATGACAGCACTGGACCATTTATGTTGTAGGGAAGAAAATATACATGCACGCAATTACATTGTAAAAATACAAGAAACGTTGTATTCATACTAACCGAATAAAAAATGTAGGACGTTCCTGTTTTCAGTTTTAAAGCCAACGCTTATGAAAAGGATAGCCATTCAAAGAATATGTGTGTACGGATGAAATAGCTATATGAACACCCCGCGCTTCTGTTATAATCACGCATCAAGCATTGCGCGCCACCCAAATAAAGGTGATTGCACCCAAATAAAGGTGATCGTTGAGTAAAACCAAATACAGCGGCAAATTAAATATTTGTTTTATTCCAATGAATCCCCAATAATTAATTATACCGCTGTTTGTTTAGATTCAATTATTTTATTTTTTAAACATTAATATTTTTAAACATTTATATTTAAAAAACAACAGTAACATTCAAAATGTTGATTATGACAAATAAATCTTGGAAATCTCGTTGTAGAATACGACGCACTGTCACTAGGCTGTCCTTCATACACGTATGTGTTTCTGCATTCGCTATCTCACTTTATTTTATTTCGACATTTAGCATTTTCGGGTAGCTAAAAGCCTTGTGAATAATTGTATTTATTGAAATAATAAGTGATTTGTGTGAACTTACGAATGGAAAGAAACTCCATGAGATTTGTTTATTGCTTGTGAATGATATTTGCACCTCTCAAAAGCGCAGGAAGGCATTTTTTCGTGATAAAGAGTGTAGAGCGAGGAATTTGTGGTAGCTGGTGACAGCTTGTTTGGCGAATGAATTTATGCATGATACTGAACACAGTTAGACTTAAGTATGTCCACTGGACTCAGTTCAGTGAAACTGCGCGAGTTGGGTCAATAACGTAAAGCATGTACACATATTGTAGTAGGTAACAAATTTGGCATGAAAATTGAATGTGTGAGTTTCAGCAAGTGGAAACAAGTCCACACCATGTATATTTTAGAGTGGAAGATACTCTCAGTATCGCCCTGGTGAAAGACCACTATTCAGAATTGAAACATTACTTGAAATGGCTATTAGCCGTGTTTGATGACCAGATCTGAATAGCCAGGTATTTTCCCCACCTTCCTCTTCCCCTTGTACTGCCCCTCCCCAATACCTTCAGCCTCACAACATTCCCCGATTGGGGATGCCATAGTATCACTGGCTCCAGACGGTTGGGCGTAGTTGGGACTCTTGTGGGGTATTTCATATAATTTTTTTTTAAAAACACCATGTTTTAAAATAGCGAAATGCCCTTCAACAGCAGATCCGGATGTCCATATATTAATAAGCAGACAGACAGTATAAGGTAGGATAACCTTACCCATAAAACAAAATACAATTGCTCAGCCGCACATATAAAAAGCAGCCTGTTGTATTTTCCAGTTTTAATAACTTATCATTATTCACAGTAATAACATAAAAACAGCGTTCGGTTGGCAGTGGTTGTCATTGAGTGCACAGACACCCCATTCTCTCAATGCGGTAACATGGCATTTTATAATAAAATATGAAAGGGAGAACCAACACAAAACCCTCACGTGTCTCAATTTTTAATGTGTTGACACTAGATTAGTCAATTAGCGGTAAAAAAAATAGATGTTATTCGTCATTTCAGCCACATAACAATCAAAAGTAGGTACACTGTTTATTTTGCATACGTAAAGAAAAAATAAAATGACATCTATTAGGTTAGTTGTGATTTCTGCTTATTTGACAGTTTTGACACTGACAGGTCTTCTGACACTATTGACTACTGCTGACGTCCGATACCATAGACTCTTAAACAATGATCCTCAAACGTTGAGGATAAACCTTGGCAATAAAAATAACAACTCGAATTTCGGCAGTTCGTTTTGGGAACAATTCAAACAACATGTATCGATTATATTAGCGTTTTTAAATTTTGTAATTTTGATCTGTGAATTAGATTAAATAAATGGGTATTTTGATACGTACATTTCAGAAACACAAAAAATCGCCTATCGATGTGATTGTCTTTCTTGCAAAGCCTTAAATATAAAATTTATTTTCTTGGTATACGATGTAGAATCATCTCTTTTCGGAAATTACCACTAATTTATGAAGACCGTTCGGTTAAAGTCAAAAATATGCATTTGAACAATTGCGCTTTTCTAAACATACTTTATTTTTCCATGAGCCATTTTAGTGTTGATATTTAAAACCCTTTAAACAATGACAGTGCTCTCAATTTTAGTCTCATTTTAAAAGTCAGACTATACTTATGTTATCGGGTTCACACCTAAAATCTATTCTGTAATCTATTTCATAGAACGAACTTTTCTATTGCCTGGTTCCCATATCATCTATTCTATGATATATTTCATAGAATGAACCTTTCTATGATAGAAACTAATGGTCGCGCGTTTACACTTGCTACAAAAAAATTTGTTTTTCAAATGCTATTGTTTAAGGTGACTGCAATCTAATTATTGCTATCGCTGGCATTCGTACAATGTATGCTATATTACGGGAATAACTAAGAAATATATCATCGGAATAGAAATAGCATAGTAATACAATTAGAAATGTGGGTTGATGTATATCACACGAACTAGCACCGGACTTCGTTGATTCATTTATTTTATTTTTCGGAAATCGTACGAATATTGTTAGTTTTCATTTTTATGTCACCGACAGTCAGCTCCGCGATTGATCTACCTTCCTCCAACAATTCATTAGCCCGATTTATTTTATTTTTGTCACTGTACTTAGTTGATTTTAGGTTCCAGAGACATTCATAGTTTCTATAAAGATCTAAAAATGTTTTTAAGTCAGAATCGCGCCATTAATACCCCTTCTTTTTATTGAAATTGACTACTGGTGCAACACACATAAAGCAGGAAATTGTAAGTGCAATTAGAAGAAATAAAATGCATATTATAATAAGTAAAACTTTACGTATTATTTTACATTTAAATAAACACATACCATTTACAGTTCCCGCTAAAACTTTATGTTTGAACTTTAATTAAATAGTAAAAGATCTCTTATATTAGTATTTATCCTCTTGTTCCTTTTAAAAATACTCGTATTAAATTATTTCGTTTTCCATGCTTTATTATTAGTCTATCCTCCAAAAAAAAACTATTTCTCCCATTTCTATTTATTGGTTAAAACCCTGAGTGCGCAAATAAATAAATATTTCTCTACGCGTTTACCCTCGAAATATTATTCGATCATCTACCAACTCTTCCTTTTTAAATAATTTATTTTATTATTTGAAATACCGGCCTTGAGAGGTTTAACGCGCGTAACCTGATATAATGTCTACATATATAAATACACACTACTGTAGACTACAATCTACACATCTACTCTGATGATTTACACTGTAATACTGTCCAAAAGGTTGGCTACAGGAGTAAGAAGCGCAACACGGCATAATATCCCAAAAACTATTCAAGAAAGTACTTTTGGCCGTGAAAATCTGAAAACATATCCACCAACTCGTTCGCTTTTTTTGTACAGTCCAGAGCGGAAATATTTTTAGGGGAAATGGTTGAATGTGAGTCTGAGAGCCAGCCAATGAGTCAATCACCTATTTTTAAACTTGATAATTTTTAACACTGAAAATATATTTCATTTTCTTTGCCCCACTCCATTTTTCCCTTCGATGTCAATCTTCAGAGGACTTTTTCGGTATCCATTATAAAAATGTTTAACGATTATTACATATTACTGATTTAACGTTTTTGTGTTATTCTATTTAATGGTCGATTATTTGTATTACACGCGTCTGACGGTGTGCGCGGTATTGTGTATACTTACCAAGCGCTGTCGTTAAAGATTGTCGCGGAGATATTAATAAAAGAAGGGTCACCATTTGATTGATTTATTTCTCAACGCGTACAAAGTTCAGAAGGTAAAATTATAAACTAGGAGTGATGCAATATGCGAATCAACAAGTTACTAGTATATTCTATAACACGACCGGTTCAGCAAGACGCAGGAAAGCGAATAAAGATTTTGTTTTACAAACAAAAGAGGGCAGGCTGATCGTCTTTTATCTTGTGTGTTGACATATTTAAAAAGAATATAATTCAAATGAATTTATGGTTGTTCAGTGCTTGCATATTACAAATGCATGAATGAGTATCATCCCTTGTTCTTCAAATTTTGAACAGAAGTATCTTATCGGTTTGGTAAGTCAACTCTTATTATTAAGTCAGAAAGAGTAAAATTCTTTCCAACACTTGCGCTTCCTTTCAACATTTATTTTGATAAATCACACAATTTTCCATTCGCTTCCCCGTCTGTTTTATAAGTAATTCATACACACAAAATCTTCGTTTAAACTAATCAAAACACATTTAATTTATGAGTCTATACAGAACACTAATATATGTGTGGTATTTTTTTAGGGTTTGGAAAAAACATTCTGCTAAAAATTTTTTAACAAGTATGCAATAAAAAACGAAAATTGTTTCATATTATATTGAATAAATCCCTTTGAATAAGCAAAATCCATCTGCTTTGATCACAGCTTGAGATACTGTGCTAGTAAATTTATTCGACGAGTAGGGACCCAACAATAAGTTCCATAGACAATAGAGTCATAACGGTGTAGCGAGTGGTTTCTTCCACGTATTTCCAGTTGGAGAATTTATTTCGTGTCGTGTCCGGTGAGTGGCGGTGGTCTTCCAGTCTGTGTAATCCTTATGTCACTCGCGTACTGCTAGCGGTCGGGAATTATTGTGAATAAACTAAAAATCCAAAATGAAGGGTTTGTTTTTAGTGTGGCTTTTGGTGCTGCCGGCGATTATCCTCACATTTGAAAATGGTAAGACCCGTTTATTTTAACATGTCATTCAGAAATTAGGACAGTCGGTAACCAAAAATACGTGGCATCGATACAAAAGTCACCGCAAGCTGTATTTTTATAAACACGGGACATTCAGAATACATTTGGTGATATTAAATCGACGATGTTATCTCATGAATATTACATGTTTGTGTTCTACTTTCACAGGTCCATCACTGATGGCACACGCTGAGGAAGACGAGCTCGAAGATGAAGTGGTGGACGTGGAGGGAGAAGCAGAAGCTGAAGTTCCCGTAGTGACAGATAACGACCATGACCCGCGCGCCGACCTCGCCGTCCTCTTCACCAAGCCAGCCGTGGGTAGCGAACAACCCGAGTTACCCGCGGGTCGCCCCGTGGAGATCCTGGTCGGCGTGAGCAACACTGGAAATGAAGATCTAGTCCTGGAGTCCTTGGAGGCCTCCTTCCGCTACCCCATGGACTTCACTTTCCACATCCAGAACTTCAGCGCCATCTGGTACGGCCGCAGCATCGCCCCCGACCAGCAAGCCACCCTGGGCTACTCCTTCGTTCCCGCTGAGCCCTTCGCCGGACGTCCCTTCGGGCTCTGCGTCATGCTGCAGTACCGCGACACAGCCGGCCGCACTCACGCACGCGCAGTCTACAACCAGACCATCAGCGTGACGGAGGTCGGGGGAGGTCTCGATGGGGAGACCTTCTTCCTGTACGTGTTCCTGGGCGCCGTGCTGGTGCTGGCGTTGGTGGGAGGGCAGGCAGGGCTCGCGGGGCTCCAGAAGAAACGCAGCGCCCATCTGGCGCGCTCTCAGCGCCCCGAGACGGGAACAGCGAGACAAGACGTAGACTACGACTGGTTGCCGAAGGAGCTGCTCTCTCAAATCAACAGTGAGTCCCCGTTATTTAAGTTGTTCTTAAAACTAACTATCCTACCATTACACTGTTGTTTCAGGGGTAGACAGAGACGATAGAATCCCACATACCTTTGTATTAACAAACTGTTTTTCATACATACTGGTCTACTATTCTGACTCTTGATATGAGATCATCTCCTAAGTCTCCTTCCATCATTTTATCATATATAATTCTCTTAACACTCCTTTCTTTGTCCATCTGCTGCATGTATCCCATATAGCTAAAGTTTTCCACCTCACTATTACACTTTCACAGTGGCGGTCGCTGACCTACTGAAAACTGCCATAGGTACATATTTATATAGACAAAATCCTTCCCATGATCCTTGCTGTAATAATCATCAATTGCATGCTTCAAAGTCTAGACAATACCAAACATGTAAATGCCATTAATGCGCCATAAATAAATACACCTAACTATACCCACTTTGTATAAAGTTTTAGATTTTTTGGAACATTGTGTTCCTTTAAACAATTTTATTCTTTTTAACGAAGTTCACTCACAATCGAAGTCACGAGAAGGATGTAAAATATTATATGCATTCATTTTACATTTTTATACTTAAAACCTCTTTGATCAAATCAATTTTTTTTTATTTTTTTTTTTTATATGAATACCTCACAAGAGTCCCAACTGCTCCCAACCGTCTGGAGCCAGTGAGACTATGGCATTCCCAATTGGGGCATGTTGTGAGGCTGAAGGTATTGGGGAGGGGAAGGAGAAGGGGAAGAGGAAGGTGGGGAATACCTGGCTATTCAGATCTGTCACCAAACACGGCTAAAAGCCATTTCAAGCAACGTTTCAATTCTGAATGGTGGTCTTTCACCAGGGCGATACTGAGAGTATCTTCCACTCTGGAACGTGCGCAAATATACTCTATATTATTTTTAAATGAATTAATTGTGAAACAACACATATTAATTAAATAAAAATTACTTGCGCACGCCGGGATTTGAACCCGCGACCTTCGGATTCGTAGTCGAGAGCCTTACCCCTCGACCATGGAGGCCGTCAATATTCAATATTCCACCTGTAATGTTGTTTACTACAACAACGATTGAAAGTTGTCCAATAATTGACCAGCTGTTACTGAAAGCTCTTCAAAACTGAACACATGGGGATGTAAAGGCTCTCAAATAATTTATGTTTGTCTCCATGCAATCCATGTTTATATATTTTTTTTCTCTTACCTGAATTATAAAACATACAAAAACAACATAATTTACAACCTAACCTCTATTTATACACTTAAACTATTTCCCAAAACATCCATATAACATCTATGTTCTTATATTATTTTTTCTTCAACCTAACCTAACCTAACCTCTATTTATACACTTAAACTATATCCCAAAACATCCATATAACATCTATGTTCTTATATTATTTTTTCTTCAACCTAACCTAACCTAACCTCTATTTATACACTTAAACTATTTCCCAAAACATCCATATAACATCTATGTTCTTATATTATTTTTTCTTCAACCTAACCTAACCTAACCTCTATTTATACACTTAAACTATATCCCAAAACATCCATATAACATCTATGTTCTTATTTTATTTTTTCTTCAACTATTCTTTTCTTTCTCCATTTTTATTATTGTTTACATATTAAGATTAAACTTTATTATTTTTTATTTTCATTACTGTATTATTTAACCATATTATTTCAACACAGGAATTTCCCAGTGAGACAGATATCGATCAATCCCTAATGTGTTATAAAGATAAATAAAAATAGCAACTCGCAACATCTTAAGTAATGGACAAAAAACAATAAAGTCATACCTAAGGACATGTGGCAATCAGGGGGCAAGTGCAAGTTCAATCTACCATAAACAACACATTTTGACGGTTTGGTAGTCCGTATCACGCTAACAAGTTAAGTT
Organism: Halesus radiatus; assembly: GCA_022606495.2. Lineage (NCBI taxonomy): Eukaryota > Metazoa > Arthropoda > Insecta > Trichoptera > Limnephilidae > Halesus > Halesus radiatus. The sequence goes on along the minus strand of JAHDVE020005011.1, from coordinate 13,308 downwards.
TGCGTTGATGTTGAGAGACAAATGCATGATGCAAACGCAAGAGCCGATGCTGCGTTTATGAAAACTGTTATAATGTGTTGTTTATGGTGGATTTAACTTGCGTTAGCTAACGCAAAAGACTTGGTCCCGAGATTGCAGCAGTGCACTACTCGGCATATGATTTTGGGCTAACTATAGATACAGATGTAGGTGTGACCCTGCGCTGGTAGTAAATGAAATCTTTTCTTCGGTATTTTATTGAATGGCCAATTGTCTTTTAAATATTTGGGAATGCATTGCACAATTGCACCTGCCGTACCTGCACTTACATCAACCTTACATTATTTTGGAATCATTCCATTTGTAATTCGACATACACTTCACAAATCTGGAACGCACTTGTGAAATGTGCTGGTGTAATATTGCAGTGTTTAACCTATATCTAATGATTCTAATCAAGTATGCGATTTACTTGATTGTGCCACTCTTTCCTGAGACCTCCCGACTCCTTTCTTTGCCCACCCGCTGTATATAAATCTTTAAAATATTTGGGAATGCATTGCACAATTGCACCTGCCGTACCTGCACTTACATCAACCTTACATTATTTTGGAATCATTCCATTTGTAATTCGACATACGCTTCACAAATCTGGAACGCACTTGTGTTGTGAAATGTGCTGGTGTAATATTGCAGTGTTTAACCTATATCTAATGATTCGAATCAAGTATGCGATTTACTTGATTGTGCCACTCTTCCCTGAGACCTCCCGACTCCTTTCTTTGCCCACCCGCTGTATATAAATCGGCGTTTCTTTTTTTAATTATCATTATTGCATTGTTTTCGAATTTTCTTACTGGCGACTTGCCGATCTGCTATTGTAGTATGTATCTGGAATCTAACGATTGTGTGGTTCCACAGAGAAATCCCCGCAGGCGGCCAAGCTGTCCCCCAAGCAGTCCCCTCGCCCCAAGAAGACAAAGAAGGTGGACTGAAGTGTTGTGATCAGCGTCGCGAGTACTGCGCTGGTTGCTTCCTCCTAAAGACATTACACAAATGTAAATTATTTATTTTATACACCGAGGATGTTCTTTTCTACGAAAGTAACTTTGCAGTAAGTGTGCGGTGCTCCTACGAACGTGAAGTGAAGTGTTTTCTACAATAATATAGTTTTAGGTCTCCGACACTCGTGTTCCATTCTCAATCATGCTCATGTACATTTACTGATTAAATACATTATTTCTATTTTCCTGTATTACTTCTGCCCACCTAACTGGTGATCATTCGTTGGGTTGTGCTGACACAAAATGCAATCCGCAATAAAACTGCAAGTTTTTGCAGGTTAGGTTTAGTAGAGAATGCACAATGCGATTGCGTGCACGTCTATACAGCCACACAAACACTTGCAGATCTGTACAAAGGTCATGCACTGATAAATTGAGACTGTCAACATCCAGAAATTAGAACCTAGCTTAGCACTTGGTGTGAATTACGAAAGCTGCTAATCAATGGAATTCCTTTAGAGAGTTGTCCTTTCTTTGATTTATGAAAACTTACTATGTTTTGCATTTATTTTTGTCCCTGCATGAACATAATTATTGATTTTGATTCAGTTGATAATGATGGCTCGATGGTCGAATTCTTTACAATGAAATGAACTAGTTTTTAATAGATTATTTTAAGCTTTTTGGAGGATGATCGTAATGGTTGTGCAAATAATCCAATTGACTGTAATACTTTATTTTAACAAGATTAAACAAATTATAAATCTAAGACTTCATAGCCTTTTTCCATACATATTTTGCAGGGACTTGGACTCATAAAGGCAGTAAAGCTGTGCGTGTACATATTTGGTTTTTATGAATCGATGACCAAAAAAGGTTAAAAAAATACTATTGAATGCTTTTCAAATTGATGTTTTTAAAATACAAACAATGGAGTTCATTGATACGTCCAAATGTCACATGATTAAAGACAAAAAATAATTATAACTTATAATTGATGTTTGACTTCACATGCATATCCACGAAGAACCCATGATTGTCTGATTTTTTAATATATTGTATAAACCTACCTCAATTTTCCGAGTGTCATCCTTAATTTGATGGGGACACAGGGCTAAGGGTCATCAGGGGGTTTTCCTATTTGTATCCAAAATCGATTCCTACCACTATCAGAATGAATAAACTTGCCTTAACGTACCATTTCAATGACTGGAGGCAAAGACCACGTTACACCCATTTTGGCACCACCCTAGTTCGCTGCCATCCTCGTTTGTTTCACATGATTTCAACTGTTGTAAGCAAATTATAAAACATTTATAAAAGAGTCAAACTGTTGCTGTTTTACTTAACTTGGTGGCACGCAGCACTCGCCAGTCTTAATTTGGTTTCTCCCCCCTTGCATATTAGGGCATCTCTATGTATTATTTGCTCTGTGTTTCCTACAAAAAATAGTACCTTAATCTTTATGTTAGTATAATATAAAAGAGAAATATACTGAAGTAATTTCTTGGCTGCTTTCTGATAGACCAAGTTCTTCTTTAACCGCCCTACCCATATCAACGTACCATCGAAAGTTCTTAGAAAGTAAGATTTTAAGTTCTAACTAATTAATCATCACGCCGTTTCACCGCAGGGGTAGGCAGAGAGGACAGACCGCCAAACAACTCAATCTTGGCATACGTTTCTTACTTCATTCACATTCATACTCTTCTGTTATTTCGGCTTCTGACATAGCCTGACTCAAGTATTTGATTTACTTGATCGTGTCATGTCATCCTTGGGCGTCCCCGGTTTCTTCTTACATTTGCGTCACATATTCTCCTTGCGCTCATTTCTTCGTTCATTCGCTCTACATGCCCAAACCATATAAGCATCCCTTTCTTAATTTTACTCATTTCGCTTACTGATCAGCCTTGCTTTACGAATATCAACATTTTTCACACGATCATACGTGGTTTTAAAACACATTCGCCTCAGAGAACTCATTTCTACAGCATTCAGTCTACTTTCATCCTTTGCCAGTTACATGCCTCACTGCCATATATCAGGGTTGGTATCAGCACTCTATTGTGGACTGCTAGCTTCACTTCTTTGGACAATTTTTTGTTAGCGCCAACCGCTTTCATTACTCCATTTATGGAGTTTCCTGGATTCACCCTTCTCTCAATATCCTTTCTAATTAAGTTCTGTATGTAATTAAAACTGGGATTTTAGGTAAAACGCTCGAAATCCTTGATTGGTTTTAAAACTACACAAATTTTGGTACGTATTTCATAGAATTTTAAATGAGGATTTTCATCATTGAAAACCTATGAATGAACCATATAGAATTTACAGATAATTTATGCATTGTATTGCTTATGTTGGCGACCCGCAAACTGACATTTAGCACCTTGTTTCGGTGCTCGTCCTTAAGTTAACGGTATGATTGTAGTATAAAAATTACAAGAGATCAGAAATTTGTTTTTTCCTTACATAAAAAATAATATAGTTTATAACAGAAACAAAGAAAACAGTACAACATAACTAGGATTATTATCACACATCAACCGATAGTTCCTACCATTGAGGTATGTAGAGTCTACGTTCCTTGCAAAATCAGTGTAAAATATTGCTCCCGCGCGTGAACTGGAAAGAAGGGGGTGAGGCGACTGTTGATGTGGCCCGAATCCTTCCAACCAAATTCAACGAAAAGAGTATTGCGCTGCACAGCTAGCCGCTGACCATTGCGACCTGGAGCATTTGAGTTACCAGTGCACCTACTTCATTATTTATTAACATCAGTTTTTCAACATTAAAAAAGCCAATTTACACGAATTTTGGTTACTGTAAAACCGATGAAAGGTTACACAATTGCTTTTTCTAACTTTTCCAGAACGACAGACATATCCAGTCATGTAGGTATTTTGCATTTATCATTGGAGATCCATACCCGGCGAGCGCTTGTAATCGACTGAAGCCCGTGTTATCTCTATGATGCCAATGGGCCTCATGTTGGTAGTCCATATTTCAAACGCTGATGTTTACTCCATTTGTATACCTCTATGATCCCTACAAACAAAAATCAATTGAATTCCGATGAATACAAAAATGTTGGCTTCAAAAATTGACAAAGCTCTTAACAACTGAATGTTATGAAAACTAAATTTCTGATTATTGATAGTCAAGGTGGAACCGAACATGCAATACTAACCATTGATAACATAAAGATAGAAAGGGTTAACAGTATTAAATATTTGGGTATAATATTAGATGATAAATTAAAATTCGACAAACACTTCGAATACATATCTAAGAAAATTGCTAAAAAGTTGGCTTCCTAAAAAGAATTAGGAATAACTTGGATCTCAAGACAACGCACCTTGTATACAATTCTATTGTAACTCCTCATTTAAATTATTGTTCTAGTGTTCTATTCTTATGTAACGAGGCCCAAAATAATAAACTACAGGTTATACAAAATAGGGGAATGAGGATGATTCTGAAATGTAACATCTTTACTAGAGTTAAAACTATGTTACAAAACTTAAATATGATGACAACTAAACAACATATAATATATAATACATTAACAATGATGTACAAACTTAAAAATAACATGCTCCCTAAATATCTGCAAACTAATATTATGTATCATGAAAATATTCACAATTATCCTACGAGGAGTTGCCGAGACTTCAGGCTTCCCAAAACAAAACTTACGTGTACACAGAACAGCGTGTTTTATAAAGGGCAAAAACTTTATAATAACCTACCAAATTCCATAAAGGAAGCCTCAAGTCTTGGCACTTTCCGTAAAACATGTGCTATATACATAAAGAAAAATTTATGACTTGTATTTCTATTTGTATTAACTGTATTTCTTAAACCCTATTTTTTTTTTGAACTGGGGTAACTGTATTTCTTTTTTTTTATTAACTGTATTCTTTCCGTTATAATTTTATGACTCTATTTATTTTATTATGTATCTTATATGTTTTTTATTACTAGATGTATGAAAATTTGCTTACATCTAAATAAAGCTACAAAAACAAACAAACAAATCCTCGTCATGCCTCTGACCCACGGTCGTGCACTGACTTGCTTCAATATTCGAAAGCTTCTCTTTAAATGTCCCGTATGTAGATGGCGCACCTATAAGATTAAAGTTTAGTCCTCGTATTCCAACACCTACACATCATCTTCACTTTCTTTGTTGGCTGCGCAGGCTAGTTGATCCAATTTTAACTCCTCCAGGTTCAAGGGTGAGAACAAGTCCCAGAGACGATCAAACGCTTCCCGATAGGGCGCCGTGTAACTAGGCTTCGTGGACACGGTCAGAAATTCCCAATTGCCGAGGCGGGCCTGAGACGTCCAGTTGATGGAACCCACCATCAACAGGCCTTCTCTGATCGGCAGCAGGCCCAGCTGTCTCACGCGACCAGGGTCGTCGATCAAACAGAACTTGTGGTGCATGATATTCACGGATTTCTTCAGGCGGACTGGGATGCCAGACTTGTGGAACGCGGGAATAGCGGAAGCCGTAGCAAAGGCCATCTCCGAGTCGGTGATGAAGCGAATCTTCACCCCGCGGTCGTACGCGCGATGGACGGCCGCGGTCATCATGGGGCACGTAACCAGGTACAAGCACATGTCCAGGCTGACGCGAGCAATGTCTATCATATTCACCACATGATCTGTTGGCTTCAGGCAGCAAGGTCGCTGAGGGTACATCTTGCCTCTCTTCTTCTTGCAGATTGGGCAAGAGTCTTTCCAGTGCAAGACTACGGATGTATACTTTTTTAATTTGTATTTATCTATTAACCGGCACACTGTTTTCGCGCCGAGGTATAATCCAAAAACTAAGGCAGCAGTTCTATAAGACATTTTAGATATACTTTTACTTCAAGCGAGCTCTAATGGAGAAAGTTTCAATCAAATTTGTGAAAGTATTTAATAGAACTGATAGATTTATGAACATATTTTATAATTGACCCAAAAATATAATCAAACACCGCCAAGCCGGCCAAGCAGACACTGACAGACAGATAACAACAATTTTTCTGTTCATTGTTCAATGTATATTTCTATGGTTATAAAGGTACCATAATCTTTTTCATCGATATTTTTAAGGCTTTCCGCTCGACTTGGTTTCAACGCGAACAGGCGGCCCAATATTTATGTGGTATATCTATGGCCCAATACTAAAAAAGCCATGGCTTCGAGAGGTACGACCATCGAGTCGTCCTTTCCTAAAGTTGGTAGACTGGACTTTAGGACAGGACGACCGGATGGTCGAATTTTTAGTATTGGGCCGCCTGCTCGTGTGGAAGCCACCTTAATAGGCCTTCAACACGAGCGGGAGGCCCAATACTAAAAAAGCCATGGCGTCGAAAGGTTCGACCATCCGGTCGTCCTTTCTAAAGTTGGTAGGCTTGACTTTAGGAAAGGACGACCGGACGGTCTAACCTTTCAACGCCATGGCTATTTTAGTATCGAACTGCCCGCTTGTGCCTTCCAAACGAGCGGGTATCCCAGTGGTTTCGCCAATAATGGGCAAAACGAACCAAATAGCGGAAATTTTCTGACCCAGAAGAGGCGTGGCCATAGGAAAGGAGAACGTAATTACTAGATTTAGTATTTTGGTCAAAACCAAGCGTCACTGGGCGGGTCAGTAGTGTGGCCGACAGAAAAAAATATATTAATCGAGTTTCAATTTTTGACTTAGCAATAATGGCAATACTCCTTATCTCGGCTGAGCGAAGCGGTCTTGTAATTTAAAATTTCGCTTTGGAAATCGCGCTTTATTTATCGCTTTAAAATAAAAATGATACATATCTCTGTCCGTTTTTTTGCACATCAGGGCGTAAAATCAAAACCAGTTCTTCAAAATCGGTTTCAGAGACGCGGAAGAAATTGCCTTCTATTCTTAATTCCTGATAAATATTAAAATTTCGAGATAGTAAGTAAGGTCTAACTTGAAATCTGTGTTTTCTCCCTGATACAATGTCTACAATCGCTAAAACCGAAAGCACGTCCTCCTCGTCAGAACTCATTTCGACGTCTACACATAAAATATTTTGTTTTGAACTGAAACAAAACATTTTAGCAGGAGACCGGATGTATATGAAAACAAATGTTTTTATGTATGGTTTTTTGTGTAATGTTTCGGAAAAAAGTTCGCAGGAGACGCGGCTTTAGCGTTCTGACCGTTCCGAGATATTAAACGATATTTTGGTATTCATATCTATTGAATAATGATTTGGTACGTGATAATAATAATAATAATATGTTGATGATTTTTATAGCGCCATTTTGGCTAAAATCACCGAAAGGACGCTGTACAAATGTTTTTTTACCAATGCTTGAATTGAAATTTAATTCATTGCAATATTATACTTCTCTTTTAAGCAATGCTTGTGTGGAGAAGCGGAGTGTAAATATTGCTTTCAGATGGTTGTACATTTATACAGTAATGTTTCCTAAAGTTTCATAAGAAGATGCTTAAAATAATAATAATAAAAATAAAATGGTTTACATGATTATATTACAGAGTTGGTGGTTTACTTAATAAAAAAATTGAGTACGTAGAGACAAATTTTGTTTTAGAAGTTAAAATCGTGATATAGTAACTGAAGGAATTTATTTAAAAGCAATTTATATACTTACTATAAGGCATTTATTGTTATAATCGTGGGGTTAGTCTTTAACTAAAGTAAATCTTAATTAAGTATAAAATATCATTAAAATTACAGTCAAGTACTTAATTCTACGGTTCTTAAAATTAACTATTCACTTCGATTAAATCTACGTAAAAGTTTGTATTCTTAAAACTAGATATTCACTGGGCTTAATTATACGAGAAAGTTGATTCTTAAAGTTAGAGATTCACTTGGCTTAATTGTACGGGAAAGTTGATTCTTAACACTAGAGATTCACTGGGCTTAATTATACGGGAAAGTTTTAGTTATCCTACGTAAAAGTCTTTATCTTTAGGTGTTGATACTACGTGAAAGTATAGTATTCACTGGGTGACAGGGTGGACGAATTATCATGAGAGTTTAGAGGCATTTCCCTTTATTGATGGCTGTCCAGGGTCCAGTGGCTGGTCTTCGAAGGTTTGATCTCCGAAGGGCGAAGATAAATATCTTCCTGGGCGAAAGCGGGTGGGTCGAGTCGCGGTGCAGAGCCTGGGCGACTTCTATAGTAGATCTCTGAAGGGCGGAGATCGTACTTCCTTCTGGGATGGAAGCGTAAAACTCACTAGCGGTGCAGAGCCTGGGCGGTTCCTACTGGCGATCTCCGAAGGGCGGAGATCGGACTTCCTTCTCGGACGGAAGTGTAAACTCACTCGCGGTGCAGAGCCTGGGCGGTCTCTGCCGTAGATCTCCAAAGGGCGGAGATCGGACTTCCTTCTCGGGTGGAAGTATTAAACTTACTCGGCGTCAGAGGACCTGGGCGGCCTCTCCGAGGGGCGAGAATAGGTACCTTCCTGGGCGGAAGCCTCACACCAACTGTTGTCTCGTCAAAGGCACTCTTGCCTGTCACCCTCTGTAGGGATCTAGTTCTTCATTGTTCCGTCTCATTCGGCCGCAGGCGAATGGTCCCACGGTCATTATGAATTTTTCGGCGCGACTGTGTGTGTCGGGCCGTCTCGTCAGGGTCGGTTTTATGACCTCTATTGGCAGCCTCTCCGAAGGGCGGCTCATTTCCTTTTAGGTTTTATTGCTGTCCTTTTGTAAAATAATGCAGACTTTCTAAAATATAGTTAAGGATGCTCCAAACTTTACGGTTACTCTAAACTTTATGATGGTTTCCGGCTTGAACAAAATGTACGCGGCTAGCCTTTGTGCACTTTTTTATGGCCTGTCTAGTCTGGGAATTATTATTGCGAATTGAGTTTGCACATGTTTATAAAGTAAGTATGTGTGTGAATTCGGTCATTACTTATAGGTATTACAAAGGATATATCAAATATACGTAATGTAAAATGTGACGTAGGATATTTAACATATAGCATAACGGTACTAGTGGTATGTTGTCTATCTTATCACTAACTATAGACAGTCTACCATATCGATAATGAGTATTGGCGTTACTGACCGTGCTTGATGTATTCGATATTCATCGTTATCTAATATTAATAAATCTTTGGTATCGCCGATATTTTAATAAAAATTATTCCTTCGGTGTCAACAATGAAAAAACTATAAAAATGGCTAGAAATGACAGAATATTACGAAATTTTAAACCGTTATGTCCCAGACACTATTAGGTCTACAGAGACCATTTTGATTTCAAATTGTACGCAAATTTTGTCTACTTCAAAAGTATTAAATGAATTATCCCGAAAAATTAGTCATTCGGGATTCGAAATCGACAAAAACTGAAGAAAGGTAGAATTTTTTTTATCTCGACTACAAATCCGGAGGTTGTGGATTCAATTAATCTGCGCCGTTTTACAATTAATTCCTTTAAAATAATATATATAGTATATTTTTGGTGCGTTCCAAAGTGAAAGTTGCTTGAAATGGCTTTAGCCGTGTTTAGTGATTAGATCTGAATAGCCCGGTACTTCCCCACCTTCCTTTTTCCCATCGCCTTCCCCTCCCCATACCTTTTACCCCTACAGCATACCCCAATAAGGGATCTCATAGTCCCATTGGTTTCGGAGAGTTGGGACTCTTGTTCGGCATAAAAAAATAGGAGTGTCAGGAGAATTCATAATGCGAAAGTAAATGCCAGAAGAATTAATCGATCAATGAAAAAATGATATGAAAAAAGTCTTATGAACACCCACCATGAATAACATAATACCGACAGACTAATATATCAATATTAGGTAATATCACAAAAAAACAGGTATGATACAAAACTATTTTTAAGGCCTCGAGCTTTCTTAGCACATGGCTAGAATTTTTGGATGCGATTTTAACCTTTAATGCTTTAAATTATCTATGAAAGACAAATTAGTATAATAATTATAATAATTCGCTGGCGTTAATAAGCCTGACAAACAGTCCGTGACAGTAGACAGTAGCTAGAGAAATATTCTTATTTTTATAGATTTGGAATATTGAGGTGCCTATAATGGCTTGAAATAAAAATAAATATATTATACATTATAAGAAATAATAGGTTTGAGGTATCATTAGAAATCCTCTCCTTTCAGAATAACTGAAGAAATAATCACCAAAGAAACTGCCGTCAATTACATTTTTGTTTTGTGGAAGGGGTATAGATTATTACGTAGACAAATTCGTTCAAATTGGCATGAATTTTCAAGCAAAAACTCTCAAGTAGTCGCAATAAACAAACGTAATGACTTTACGAGCGAAATTAGCACTGTAAACAGCGAAATTATAAGCCATAAGCAAGATAAACAGCGGGAAGAACCTTATCTAGTTATAGTTGGGCTTGAAAACTGCGCGTGTGATGTCAGAAGCAGTGGTACCAACAGAACATGGTGTTTTGATGGTACAGTTTTTAATTCACTTTTATATAACGATTTATAAAATCTACGTATTATATACAATAAAAGTTATATATTCATAATCAACATTTTCTAATCTATACGAATATATTTTTTTAAAGCCAATATACCTTTCAATGGAGTTCCTTATTGTGAAGTGAAATCTTATTTTTTTTGTGCTTGAAAATGTGTAGTTTTTTTTAATTAGAACTGTAATATTCGTAAAATTTCTTTCTTTAGTAGCATAATTTCAAAAAAAAATCTTTAAATTTGATTGATATTTGTCCAAGTATTTGCATTTTTATTGAATACCATATTTTATTTATTTAAAAACACAGAATATCTGTAGCAATTTATATACATACTTGCAAAATAAGCATAGCACTAAAACAGTTAATATAATACGGGTATATTATTTGGAAAAAAAATTATATCATAATATGTCATCTACCATAATGCGGACATGTAGTCGAAAATAATCTAAGCTTTGTACCAAAAACTATGAATATGAATAAATAAAATTAAAAAATATACCTATCGACTTTTCGAATTATGAGACAGACTTGCTCCGAGGCGTATTTCTTTAGCAAATTATCAGAGGAAATTCAAATCGAAGAAAATAATTTAAAAATTAAATTATTGTTAAGAAAAATTCTAATAAAAATATTCACGTATCTAAGAATTGTATCAATGGATAAAGCGCGCATTTATCGTTTTAAAATAAAAATGATACATACCTCGATACACCCATTGGTACAATACACGTGGCCGAATTCACAGACCTACCTACTCTTAAAACATTTGCGTCTTAATTCCTAATAATTTCCCCCCGACTAGATATGCCTTGAATAAATTACACAATAAGCTAGAAGCTTGCATTATTGACGGACCGGAAACCAACATAAAGCTCAGAGAGTTATCTATTATTTTAGAACGTCGGCATAATTTGACAATGTACTTCCACTCGAGGACAGTAATAAACCCAAAAGGACTTGAGCGACCCGCCAGACAATACGGGTCATAAAAATAACCCTCGAACGGACTAAACGATCTCGCCCGAACCGTGGGACAAGTTCTTGTTGCATTGATTAATTAAATTTAAGAATAAATAAATAAATAAAATTGATAAATAAATAAACCACAGGATTTAAAAAAAAAATATATTAACATTAGAATTAATTAACTAGATAATTATTGTACATTTAGATTAAGCTATTTTCTAAGCAACCTATTCTAAATATGTTTCTTATACCTAAATTATAGCCTTCAAAATAAGTACGGTAAGTTACGGAATGGGCATACCAGCGGCACCTACGGGATAGTTGACTGTACGGAGAGTGGTATATCTATGACTGTACGCTTCCATCCAGGAAGGTACCCATCCTTACCCCTCGAAGATGTCGCCCAGGCCCTCTGACCGCAGTGCTGCAGACTTCCAGCCAGGAAGTAAGAGAAGCTAGGACTCTGGACCCTGGATAGTCATCAGAAAAAAGGAAGTGCCTTTGAACTCTTGTAATAATACTCCCTTCGCTCAGTGAAATTAGTTTTAAGAATACAGACTTTTACGTAGAATTAAGCACTTGAACATCTAATTTTAATGACCTTTTTGTACCTAGTTAAGAATAACTTTAGTTTAAGACTAACCCCTCCAATAGAAGAATAAATGACTTATCGTGATACATAAAGTGATTTTTAGTTCCTACCTTTTTGCGTTATTCCAAGAGATATTATGAACCCACCTAAGTAAGAACATAACAACCTGTGTTCGATGCAATCCTTAGAAACATTAATATTTTAATGACCTTTTTGTACCTAGTTAAGAATAACTTTAGTTTAAGACTAACCCTCCAATAGAAGAATAAATGACTTGCCCGTGGATACATAAAGTGATTTTTAGTTCCTACCTTTTTTGCGTTATTCCAAGAATTATGAACTCCACCTTAAGTGAGTAGAACATAACAACCTGTGTTCGATGCAATCCTTAGAAACATTAATATTTTAATGACCTTTTTGTACCTAGTTAAGAATAACTTTAGTTTAAGACTAACCCCTCCAATAGAAGAATAAATGACTTATCGTGATACATAAAGTGATTTTTAGTTCCTACCTTTTTGCGTTATTCCAAGAGATATTATGAACCCACCTAAGTAAGAACATAACAACCTGTGTTCGATGCAATCCTTAGAAACATTAATATTTTAATGACCTTTTTGTACCTAGTTAAGAATAACTTTAGTTTAAGACTAACCCCTCCAATAGAAGAATAAATGACTTATCGTGATACATAAAGTGATTTTTAGTTCCTACCTTTTTGCGTTATTCCAAGAGATATTATGAACCCACCTAAGTGAGAACATAACAACCTGTGTTCGATGCAATCCTTAGAAACATTAATATTTTAATGACCTTTTTGTACCTAGTTAAGAATAACTTTAGTTTAAGACTAACCCCTCCAATAGAAGAATAAATGACTTATCGTGATACATAAAGTGATTTTTAGTTCCTACCTTTTTGCGTTATTCCAAGAGATATTATGAACCCACCTAAGTAAGAACATAACAACCTGTGTTCGATGCAATCCTTAGAAACATTAATATTTTAATGACCTTTTTGTACCTAGTTAAGAATAACTTTAGTTTAAGACTAACCCCTCCAATAGAAGAATAAATGACTTATCGTGATACATAAAGTGATTTTTAGTTCCTACCTTTTTGCGTTATTCCAAGAGATATTATGAACCCACCTAAGTGAGAACATAACAACCTGTGTTCGATGCAATCCTTAGAAACATTAATATTTTAATGACCTTTTTGTACCTAGTTAAGAATAACTTTAGTTTAAGACTAACCCCTCCAATAGAAGAATAAATGACTT
>JAHDVE020005010.1:0-34685 GCA_022606495.2 Halesus radiatus | reverse complement strand
GAGAGTATCTTCCACTCTGGAACGTGCGCAAATATACTTTATATTATTTTTAAATGGATTAATTGTGAAACAACACAAATTAATTAAATAAAATTTAATGCGGGCAACGATACCTTATCTAATATGGTTTATATTATTATGTACAAACATATACATATGGTTGCCATTAAAAAAGAAATAATATTTTGGGACGGTACTAATAGTAAAAAACCGGTAATACCTTTAACATAACCACAGATCATATGGTATAATATGGAAAAATCTGAAAAAACGATAAAAACTTGTATAAAATATAAGCGAAATTCACAATACTGAACAGAAACAATAGTTCACAATCAGTAATTTATTTATTTATTCACACCTAGAAGGCTTTTACATATTGATACATTTATCACATAGTTTTACAAGGGAGTACAATAATGTACACATAAAATAATAAATAAAGTGTAACAGAAGTAAGTAGGTACAATATAACAGTATGTAGTTACAGCGTATTTATCGCAATGAATAATAGTTTAACCTGTGGTTACATTATAACAGCAGGTTGTACAAAAGAGTATAACAAGTAGTTTAGTACATAATATAATAACATAAGTATATCGTCGCTGCATATATAATATAGCTTATGTGCCGTTTCGTACATTCTGAGATGATCGAGAAAAACTGCTTTAAAAAATAATTGCAGACTAGATTTGCTAAAAAGAATAGATTTGTTTAGCTGGAAAGCTTGCCTAATAATAATATATTCAAATCTAGTCTGCAATTATTTTTTAAAGCAGTTTTTCTCGATCATCTCAGAATGTACGAAACGGCACATAGCTATATTATGAATGCAGCGACGATATAATGAAATGAACACAGTCTAGTCTACCAATAATATTTTTAAAATAGCTATATTCCGAAATAAACACTCAACCGCCACATAATACGTAAAATTACGACAGCTGTCAAATATTGCGCGCCAAACTGGACGAAAATCGGTATAAAAAATAGAACAAGTCTTATTTTCCATACCGAGTCCAAATGGGAAGTATGGAATCTGCACGAAAAAGGCATCGTGTAAAACATTTATTTTTAATTTATGTTTTTTATATTATATTTCTACAGCGTGTAATTTTTTATTCTTAAAATGTATTCTTTTTATATGGCAGACAGAGTATTGCACTCACCGCTTTGTTCTGCTGAAATAAAACATTATTATTATTATTGTTATTAAAACTCCTATTTGGCCACGAACAATTTCACTATTGTGAGGTGTTTATGCAGAACAACTTTTAAAACATTTTCAAAGCCCTGTCGCTAAACAATATAGAAAATTTCTATACAAAATGAAGAATGGGGCAACAGTTTCATAACAATTTTAACAGCCCTAAAATTCCACAAAATTTTCAAACAAATCTCGTTAACTTAAAACATTGCCTAGATTGTCGCCAACGCCGAGAGATGTCACCCTGTTGTTGACGATGTAATTAATTAATATTACAATGGGGTTGCAATTCCGTAGCATGTCGGATTTCATTTAATGCGAAAAGAAGACATATACTCACATATATTTATTAGAACGACTACATTGTTATAGAATGTGTGTAATATCATAAATTCCATATATAATAAAAACATTCATATATCAATAAGTTATTTTACATATTTAATTTTTATTTTAGAAATTGCTCAATTATACATTCCGGAGCGCAGAGTGCAGTTGGTTTTCAGCATTGCCTCTAGAAACCAGATAAAGTTGCATATCTTACAAAAAATCTCTACACTTAAATACAAATACATACATCAATTTAAAAACTTAAAAATTAGTATCCATTTCATTAATTATCAATTGTGATATTATGCGGCTGATAGTGCAGTCAGGGGCAATTCGCTGCAGAACTTCTTGAAGCACTGCTGCGATGTCGATGTCCGATTAGATAGTGGTAATTTATTCGAAAGTTTTGTCGAAGAATAGCTGTAACTACCCTTAAATACACCGGTTCGGGGAGAACAAGTAAACGGTCTCTTTGGAGTTTATTGTGGGTGTGAGAGTCACGGGACCACTGAAGTTCGTCAACAGAACAACTAACTTGGAATTCATCAAATAATACATTTGATGTAACTTCTGTTCGACATACTAACACTTGAGCTTCCTAATTTGGCCGCTTAATTGGAACTAGTTCCGGCGCTGTGACCACTACCAGCTACTAGTGACAAATCCGATCTTTCAAATTTGATATTTCATAAATAATTGCACCTAAAATTTAAATAAATTCGTAAATTGCCTAATTTTACCAGTACGGACTTCGATGATTCATCGAGCGATGAGGAATGTCGATGATATTGATTGATAAAGGATGATGTTCAATCTAAAACAGTCTAAACAGGGATTTCAATAACACGGTTTGTTTTCATCGGTTAGTTAGTCATAATTTCATGAATAATGCGCAGATTTCAGCAAAACAAATACTATTTACAGTTAGGTCCCTCGCATATGGAACCATGCGGGTTTGTGCGGGAGACTTTATCAAAAATCTAAATGTAAATAAAACCAGCGTAAAAATGAACGGCGGCAGTTGAAGTTTCATACATCCCGATGACATTTTTTGATTTTGCAAAGAAAAAAGAAACACGTTCCTCTATTAAAATCGTAGACAAAACGTGATATATTGGTGATTTGTATGCTTACGACCTATTTACGGATTTTGCTAAGCTCGTCTAAAACCTTTTATTTTGAACTGATAAACCGGCCCTTAGAATCCTAGGCCGATTAAAGGTAAGGCCAGATATACTTGCGTCTCGGGACATTATAGCGATATCGGACACATTGCAATTGTTTTTGTCTTTTATTCAATAAAGAAGAACCATACACAATAGTGTCTCCATAGTACAATATTGAGAGAACTGGACAATCGGTAATGATCACAAGATAAAATATTCATAAAATGCCAGAGATAATATTATAGTAGAAGCGTCACATTAGGGAAGACGCTGAACAAGCTGAATCATCTACTAAGATGGCGGCATTTTTGGCAAGATTATTAAGGAACGGAACAGAAACGTTAAAATATGAATATTGATTGAAATCGTAGGAGTGGAAATGATATATTATTATGTTTCGACGGTAATTTTACATAAAGTGCTCTGAGAAACTAGCGTAATTGAATCTAATAGGGAATTTGAGAATATATAAATATATATATATGTAGAATAATTTTCTCGGTTTACCCGCGTAATGTAGTCCTTAGAAGGACTTTTTAACTCCTGACGTTTCGGACAAATCACATTGTCCATCTTCAGAGGCCTTATGTCTTGAGTTTTGTTTTGAACTGATCGCTTGAGCGTGTCCGTTCAATCCAAAAGTCAAAACCTAAGTGGTTGCAAATCATTTTAATAGTCTAGGACGCAGAACGCGTGTAGATAAAGGGTGGGGGTAGGGGTGGGGCATTTAATAGGCTGTTTACGCATAGTAACCGGGTTATTTTTATTTAAGGAAGTTGAGGGTAATTCTAATAATTTTGGAAGTGATGTTATCGGGGAATTTTGATCGATTATGACTTTCCAAGTGTCGGGAATTCTAATTGAAACGTCAGGAGTTAAAAAGTCCTTCTAAGGACTACATTACGCGGGTAAACCGAGAAAATTATTCTACATCTTACACCCGTGAAAATCTCAACCATAACATATATATATATATACATTATATATATATGTACATATATATATATCTAATATATATATGATATGTATATGATATGTACATATCATATATATATATTATATTATATATATATATATATATGTACATATTATATATATTATATATATATATATAAGGTATATATACATATTATATGTATATATATATATATATATAAGGTTGAGATTTTCACGGGTGTACTAAGATGTAGTATATTTTTCTCGATTCACCCGCGTAATGGTAGTCCTTAAAAGGACTTTTTAACTCCTGACGTTTCGGACAACTCACACTGTCCATCTTCAGAGGCCTTATGTCTTCAGTTTTGTTATGAACTGATCGCTTGCGCGTGTCCATTCAATCCAGAAGTCAAAACTTAGGTCTAGAGTAAGAAGTTAAAAAGTCCTTCTAAGGATCACATTACGCGGGTAAACCGAGAAAATTATTCTAAATATACATATTTATTTTTAATTTAATTTTTTTATCAATATCCACCTTCAAACTAAATACAAGTATTTTTTTTAAAGTTCGTTGTCATAGTGAAATTAATTCTCATAGTTTTAACTTTTAACACGGGCTGAATCCGAGAGGTAGCAGTCAGGGGTACGCGTAACGTCATCCGTACTGAACAATACCCGTCACAAGAACAATTTGTATGGAGATTTTTTGTTCTTGAATTTCGGCAGGCATGGGAAGTAGGTACAGGGTGTCAAATATATATACTACCAATATGACCGCCTAGTTAAGTTATCAATGAGCCATCAACGGCTCGGGAAGCTTTGAGAATAAAAGTTGACCACCACCTCGAGAAGGTTCGTGCCTGGGGTAGGGCAAACCTGGTCAGCTTCAACGTCTAAAAACCCGAGCGTGTCTAATCTCGGCAAAAAAAAGATGGTCAATGACTGGTGCAATTCGATGGGAGCACCCTCCCCAATAAAGTCTCCATTGAAATTCATAAGGTAAGTATTTCAGACCAGCTCAAGTATCGGGGCTCTATAGAAGCCCGAGTAAATCTGGCTTCCAAGAAACTGGACGTCTTGTATAGGGCTAGCAGATTGTTCAATACTGACCGACTACTAAACCTATATAAATCTCAAGTACATCCAACAGTTGAATTTGGAAGTCACCTCTGAGCTGGAGCTCCCAAATACTTGATGAACCTGCTAGATTCTGTGTAAAGGAAGGGGGTTCGTCTGATTATCATCATCCGTTGTTAACGGACCGATTGCCATATCCAATGCACAGATGCAATGTAGGAATGCTGAGTCTGTTCTACAGATATTTCAATGGGGTGTGCTTCAATGAGCTAGCAGCGTTGATTCCCTCCGCGCCGGTGCACGTGCGTGAAACTCGACGAACCCGCTCTCCATGATGTTGGTTTCATGGAGAACGGGTCGTTTCGCCGACTCGTTATTGTGTCCAAGAGCTCGGCTATGGAATGATCTGCCGGCCTCTGTTTCCTCCCTTCTACAACATGGGCTCTTTAACACTCCACTCCTTTCTATCCTCTAAAAGACCCTCCATACAGCATCCCCAAAGATGATATGGACCTTGAGGGAAATTATTTCCCTCGGGGCCTCCTGTGTGGAATTACTATATAAAAAAAGAAAAAAGGATATTATCATCTCTAATCGCGCAACATTATCCGGTTTACGTCGATTCCTTACCGGCCCATGAGGGAGCCGCCTCAAATAAAGGTGTAAAAAGGACGGCAGTAAAAAATATAATATATGACCAGTATATTATTAATGTTATTTATGTGTTTACCATCACCATCATAAAACTGGGTGTGCGGCTATTTGGGGTGTGGATGATCCTGACACATTCAAAACATCGTCATTTCGCGCTACCAAAATAACACAACATACCCATTTTAATGATTCCACCCACGAAGGTGTTACGCCGTCAGTATCACCCGAAATGCGCATCAAAAAATACACATTTTCCGCAACGAATAAAAAACAAGAGTGGACTTTGAAATACCTGCAATAAACGGTACACATGCGATGTTTTTATTTAAAATACCAGCCGATTGCGGCCTTGTCCAAGTTTTTTTTGGAATAAAGTTATGAAGTTGTGAATTCTTGCTTGTAGTTTGGGTGAAATAATTGATTTGACAGCAAAATCAATAATGCATTGTGACGAATATTACTATCTTTAAACAAAGAAACAATTTAAAAAAATTATTTCATTCCAAACATTTATTTTTTCAAAATTTATCCAAATAAAAAAGTTCTTAAGTAGGTACCTCTACTTGTGTTTTCCCTTTTGAAATATTCTACTAAAAAAAAACCTTCTTTTGAATATGTAATCTGTGACTAACCAGAGTGATATATCTATGGGCTAACCTCAATACAACATGGCGGGTCAATGTTTTTCATACTAATTTTAAAACTTTATAGCAACAGTTTTACATATTTGGATTTCATTTAAACAACTCTCTAAACCTTCCCGGCACTAATAAGAACAAACTGCGATATTTTAAGCGAAACCGGTCGAGCAATTTTCGAGAAAATCGAGCAGACAGGATTTTTTTTTTATTACACAACGTCTAAAACGCGTAGTGAAAATTACTTGCTGTTTCTATACAAGCTTTTTTTACTATCTACTTTTCCATGGACAGAAACAGTTTTATTTTTAACCCGTGAAAAATGACAGGATTATAATAAGAAACTATTTTTTTAACCATTTTTTTTTATTTCGTTTTATTAGTTAAATTAATTCTCAAAGTAATAAAAAAATTGTAAAGCCCACCAAAACGGCAAGAATCCAAGAGGTGGACGCGTGACGTCACACGAGCGTTATACGGTCACCGAATGAAATTACACAGAAATAATTTAGGCGCGAACAAACAAGTGACGTCGTTCCAATGGTACCAACGAAACAGAAAGCTTTCATGAGATGGTTTTTTATTTACTTTTAAATAACGATTTATAAATTCTACGTATAATTTATATATAATAAATCATGTATTCAGAATTGACGTTTGTTGATCCATATGGAAATATATTTCTTAAGCGATAACATTTTTCACTGAAAATCCTTATTCCCAATTTTTACGAATACGTGTGACCATATGACGCTTGCGTGACGTCACGCGGTCACCACTACCCACTGCTCGGATTCCGGCCGTTTTGGTGGGTTTAAAAAAAAATTATACTAAGTACAAACTAAAACGAAACTTGAAAACAATAATTATAAAAAAAAAAAAAATTAGGACGCTCGAGTAGTAGTCAGTTGGATAAAGATTGATACTCATGGCGGGTGCCAATTTACTCCTTTTATCAGAACAAGTTATGCTAGGTGAAGAATTCTGTACTATTAATCTAATAGCTTACTAAAAAACAAACAAAAAATAAAAGTTTGGATTGTTTACAAGAAAAGGGATCGTCCAATGAAATACGAGTATGTATAAAAATATATTTCGATGATTTGAGTGTATTAATAAAAGTTGTTTTTCTTCTCCCAAAGATAACAAAAATATTATGCAAGATGCAGGAGTCACATTCGAAAAAACATCTGGCGCCAGCGGGTTATATTGGAAATGGTAGATTTAGAAAAACAGTGTAAAAAATATTTATTTAATCGTTTAGGTGACTATTGTAAGTTCTTTTCTTACGTAGTTGGTGCGTTTTGAAATACGATCACGGATGAATATATAAAAAAAATATACTGATATATATATGATGAATATACTGCATAGGCTAGCCCACTGACGTCAGAATTAATAGACTTGCCCTAAGTACCATTTCGACGGTTGGAGTCAAAAGTCACATGACACCCATTTTGACACCAGCTAATAAAGTTCCACGTTTGTTCCGCGCGTTTTTACCGGGGTAAGAAAATTACAAAACTATTAGTACTGTTAATATTTAGGATTAAATTTCTAAGGATATATACATTAAGTTGATATTTAATTTGTACTGAACTTACAAAATAAATATAAAAAATTACCGACCCGTTCTCATATGACAAATGCCAACCGTGTGCAAATGTTGGGTGCGCGTTAGGCGTGTTTCCCAACTATGCACAGCGGTGCTGAAGGGATTAGTGACGCTAGTTCCTCAGAGCATCTTCCATTAAAATACCCGGTAGAACAAGGACAGCATTCCCACCTGACGTCTGTGCTCCAAAGATTGCAGTCCGTTTCTATCAAATGCGAATCTATCAAACGGTCCGCCCGTTTTTGCACAGATTCAAGGGTTTTTTCAGATATTTTGAGGCTCCTGACTAGAGGTGGCCGCCAAATTCGACAGTGGGGCGCACTTGCGATTTGCACAGGGTCAGCAGTTGTGTACTATTAAATTATCTACAATACGCCCAGCTTCTTAAATCATTTGTGGTATTGCTTGAGTTGGCAACCTGGAAATAGATGATCAGGGAAATTTTTTAATACAGGCCCAGAATCGTAAAATAAAAAACAAACTCAATTTGAAGAAAAAACGTCATTGGTGATACTACGGGGAAAATTCACTTTTACTTTTCATTTAATATTGAAAGATATTTGAATGGCAGATCGTGCAGCCTGCGTGTCCCCCTATCCTCCTGGCCTACTCCTACACACAGACGTGTAGACATATCTAATATGCAAGTCTACGCACGTCTGATGGTATCTGATGGTGGCCCGTATAGACTAGAGGGAAAATCCATTCTCTAGGTCAAACAAAAGAGGAAAAACCAGCTTCATTGATTTTAGATTGAAAAAGTTTCCTCGGGGTATAGAGCTATATAAAGCCTTTCGAAAATGGCAATAAAAAACGGTCTTGTAGTGAACTATATTTTATGCTTTATCTGCGATAAAATCGTGATGAATAAACGAGGCAGCTTATTCGTGATGGCGAGTCACTGAAATAAATAAAAAAAGTGTAACTTCGGGCATTGTTGCTTGAAAGTTAATCAAAATAATATTTGGCAAAATTTTTATAGCCACATTTTGGTGAAATATTGTCTCAAGGGAGTTTACTATTTAAATGGCAATGTAGAATATTTTACTGGGATACTCCGGTTTATCATACAGTATTAGTTTCCCTACTCGGTTTCGTCCAGGAATATATTATTTCTCCATGCAGATTTCGCCATAATTTTGGAAACCTATTTATTATTACCAAGAGACTTATTCGGCCTCACTATTTCTTGTTTTTTTAATAGTGTAAAAAAAATAATACATAAAAAGTAATTCCAACACTTGTAGAAACCATTCTACTAGGGAGTCAAACATAAATTTATTAAATTACAAATTACGAAATCCCATTGAAAGCACGAACATAATTACGGTAACATTAAAAGAAAGTAGAACATTTAATTTCCTCGGTTTTTCCTTACATTTCTAGCTTTGCTTTCCACAAAAACATTTCTTTCTAACTAATATAATTGCGAAAACTGCAAACATCGCTTCTTTCTACCAATTATGTAGATATATACCTAGGCACCCTAGGGATACATTTCTGTAAATGTTAGAAATTCTATCATAAAAACATTTATTTATGTAGGGAAATTAGCAGTTCACATCGACGTAGCGAGTTCAATCCTCTGCTGGTTAAGTCCTACACCATTAAATTCAATAGGTTTTTAGCTACATGTGTGCGTTCCTGAATTAGCACAAAGGAAAGCCGCGCAGTGTTCCTTCCTATTGGAGGATTTTTTTTAATATTGAGTGGTGGCGCGCTGGCTGTCCAAAATGGTTTCATGATAAATCAACGCACGTATGAATCGACACACTTTTTAAAAGCGATATAAAGTCATTAAAAGAAGGATAGATTTTTTTTAATAGAGCGAAAACCTGGCCTAACCTAATTTTTTTATTTTTTTTATTATTATTTTTTAAATATGTGTATAATATATTGGTTAGGTTAAGTGAGATTAGATTGTCGGGCAATTTTTTTTCGTACTTTTAATGACCTACCAGCACCGCGCAGTGCAGTGCAGTACTGGAACGGCACGGACGCGCGTATTCACACTGCACCGTGGAGTACAGCATAGGCGCGAGTACGACTATCAACTGAACTGTCAACTGAATTGTCAACTGAGCGTCAGCAATGTCAGCATTCGCCACAACATGTCCGAGGATTTTACAATCCTATTCCCATATTTATTATTATTTTATAATCTACATTCCTTGACCAATTCAATCGATTTTTTGTTGACCATTTTCTTGGTTTTAGCAATATTTGCGTATATTGACGCCAACTGACGGCGATGCCAAGATGCCAGTTCTAACTGTATGTTTTCATACAAACTGCGCATGCGCAGAGGTCTCAAGCAGCCACCAGCACCGTCAAAATATTCTAGCCGACAAACTCGGCATGTGCTGGGGCCCATGTATTAATTAGACAATGCATGCAACTAATGTGGTTGTGTCTGTACTGTTCTGTACTGTGCGGCGCTGGTAGATATGAATAGACCTTTATCCGGTTACCGTTCAAACTGTAGTAATATTATAATCGAAGTGAGTCTTGTTCGCGGTAGTTTTTCTTCGACAGTTCACTGCACAACCGTTCATTAGAAAAAAAAACCGCTACTGGATTGGACCTTTCTTACCAAATCGGGAGACATAATTTTATATATATATATATATTTTTACTGCCTAGAAACTAGATACCTACATACCAATGAAATAATTACACTAGGATGCCGACATTGTACTATGACCATATATGACCGCAATCCGTCATCTGCACTTGACGTTAGACACAATGTCGCTAAAGGCTAGATTGGCATTTTATAATGCGAACGCACACCTAGTAAACAGTACCCACCTACTAGCCCATCTATACTGTTTATTTTATAATACCTAAGTTAGGGTGGGCCGTCATTGCACGGAGTGGTAGATACTCTCGTATCGAAAAAAACAATCGAGGGTGCATACCACAGAGCAGGTAATTACTAGAGATGCCCTAACACGCAAGGGGAAAAACCAAAATAAGGGGGCGAGGTGCAAGCTTAGGCGCGTCACTGACATTTGATTTGCGAATAAATGCATTCCAACAGTCTCCAGGCAACTCGCATTGCATTGCAAAGTATTAGTGTTCACTCTACGAAAAGCAAATCTGCTAATGATCAACTCGTCTTTTTTTACAATTGTGGGTCATTTATGACAAATCTTCTTTTTTCCCGTAGCTGTCTGTGGTAACGGATCCCAAACAGGCATAAAGTAAAACAGAAAATAAGAAAAAGGTTCGGCTTGTTTACAAAAACCGAAGATTTTGTTGAAATATTTAGTTTGACCCCTTTTACAAATGTTTTAAATTTGCTTATCGCAGTCAAAATCACTTTAAAGAAAGGTGGGGGGCTGCCACTAAAACTAAAACTGTTAATGTATTAATTAATTGAATAAGTAAAAAAATCGCTTATCTGTATGCTATAGTTTTAATTACTTTCTTTAGCATTTCTATTTTTACAACGTTTGAATGCGCAGTAAATAATAATTATTGTTTTATTCCTTAATTTCTTCGAATGATCGCTCACCGCCAGTCAATACACGAATGATGACGTCATGTATTCGAGAAATGCGTAAACCCGCCTGGTGCCAAATATAGGTTGTAACGTTTTAGCCTCCAGCCGTCGAAATGGTAGCCAAATTAGGCTATTATGGCACATCTATTTATTCGGACGTCAGTAGTGCATAGTACATAAATTTCATGACGGTTTTTTCAAATATTTCGAAAAATGATGCACAAAGCATCATTCTAAAGTTTGTTTATTTAATGTAAATTAAATTTAATAATTTTATTATTAAGTTTTTTAAGCGAGTATTTCAGTTTTTATTATTGTTACAGCTGTTTCGGCGTTAAAAGATTTTTTCAATCTAGGGCCTTGATCGCCGAAATACTTTCAGAACTTAATAACAAAATTATTAAATTTGATTTACTTTAAATAAAAAAAAAATACATATTAAATGGAGTTCTACGAATTAAACACAATAGCAAATAATAATGAATTATTCCGGAGGTTTAGGAAATCATGGTTATTGAAAACCTGTAAATTAAGTCGGTTTAAGCGATGTGCTCGGTAACAATGACAAGTTATCGACATTATCGATAAAATCTTTATCGATGTGCTTATGCCAGGGGTTGAGGCCCAGTTTACAACATGTATATTATATTATGTGCCCACTAAGCACATATGTGATGTGTAAATCGTATGTAACGTACCGAGGCGAGTAGGTAAGTACGCTATATGTAAAGAGTATGCTGTATGTCTATGTAGGTACTGACCGGAGTAGGTACTTCGTACTGTGTCGATCCGGGTCAAGAACGACATCTAGTGGAGCAGGTAAGTAGTATCAGAGAGGAGGAAAGAAATAATAAAAAATGTAGAGCGATGTGGCGTTTACGCGACTTTCCCATTAATATCAAGGAAATAAAATAATAAAATACAGGTGAAAGGACGACGCATTCTCATTAAAATTATTTTCAAAACTTTCATATTTTATCTTGCAAAATTTTTGCACCAATACCAAGTGATTAGTTAAGCTATCCGGTTTCGCCAGATAATTAATAGACCATTTTTTTCATATTGAATAAATACGATGAAAAATACGGAACTAACAATATGGCGTTGTGCATAATTTTTTTAACAAATATTGCAATGTAGGTATTCTGAGTCTGTTCTACAAATATTTCAATGGAGCCGTTAATCCCCTCCGCGCCGGTGCACGTGCGTGAAGCTCGACGGATACGAGAGGAACACTCGTTCACAGTTGATGTTGGCTTCACGAGAACGGGTCGTTTCGCAGACTCGTTTTTATATGAAACGAGCTATCGGTATTTGTCTTTCCTCCTACATTTAATCCGGGCCTCTTTAAGGCCCAAATTAACAAATCCCTTCCTACAGCCCCTCCCTGACCAGCCTCACAGCGTTGCCCAACCGGGTGACGATATAGTTCCTCTGTATGTGCTCCGTCACCTAAATAAGCCTTTTCATAACGTTTTTTTTTTTTTACTTCTCTTTTAAGCAATGCTTGTGTAGAGAAACGGAGTGTACATGGTTTGATAGTTTTTACAGCTTCACAAACATATGTTCCTATGTATAGTTAAGATTCTCACTATAGTTACTTACATAATTTTGTCTGATGTTGACAGTATTTGTATTAAAAAAAAACTTTATTTTGGGATTTTCATAGAAATTTTATAAAATTAAACAAAATAATTTCGTGTGACATTATCAAAATTGGAACTGATCACTGACGTTAGAATTAATAGACTTGCCCTAAGCACCATTTGTCGACGGATGGAGGCAAAGGTCACATAAAACCCATTTTGGCACCAGCCTATTTCACTGACGTCCCCATGTCTGTGTCGCGTGATTTTGTTTTACATCTTTATTATTTGATTTTAAATTACAAAACATTTATAAAAGGGGTCTAACTAAGTACCTACTCTAAAATAATCGGTTTCTGTTTTCTGACGAACTTTCAACGCTTTCCATATCACGTTGTCTTTAAATTTTAACAGTAGTACTTTTTCGTATGCTTTCTCTAACTGTATCAAGAATAAAAATAAATAAAAAATAAAAAAACAGAAAAAGACTGAGTACAATCTGTCCTGTACCAAGTTTGCTTTACACTCTTGTCATACGGTCAATATGCCTACATTACATATAGCTAAGTGACCCTTATCTCGAATAGACCCATACCATAAGAAGTACCACTGATAACTCCGACGCAACCTCTCCATCTTTCTTATAAAACTATGCAAGTTAAGCCTCAGTCTAAGTTTCACACGGAACGATTTCGTCGCTTCTGCGTTCCCGCGGCGGGTGATCGCCACTTGTTGTGTGCCCTAGTACAGTTACACGGAACTACTGAAACTGCGAAGGTAGTAGCGAGTGAAATGTCCTATACATCGAAAAATACATTAAATAGACCAAAAACATTCAACAGAGGTGATAATAGCGCCGCAGCAGCTGGGACGCGTGACCACCAAAATCGCGATCTGATTTTTTTTTACATTAACTCCACACAGGAAACCCTAAGAAAAATAATTTCCCTTAGGACCTATGTCATCTTTGAGGATGCTGTGTGGAGGGTCTTTTTTAGCAGAAAAAGGAGTGAACGTGGGTCTCTTATGTTGTAGAAGAGCGGAAACAGAGGTCAGCAAATCGTTCTCATGTGACAAATGTCAACCGTGTACAAATGTTGGGGGCGCGTTTGACGTGTTTCCCGACTGTGCGCTAGAGCCAATGGATCAATGACGCTAATTCCTCAGAGCATCTATTTAAATACCGGTATAAAAAGGACAGTATTCCCACCTGACACTTGTACTCTAAAGATTGCAATCCGTTTGTTAAGATAGGGGAAGCTATCAAACGGACCACCCGTCTCTGCACAAAGAGAGGGTTTTTTCGGGTATTTTGGGGCTCCAGACCAGAGATGGCAAATAAATTCAACAATGGGGTGCACTTGCGATTTATACAGAGTCAGCAGTTATGTACTACTGAAGTATCTGCGAGCACACTAAGTACAGTAAACCCAGCTTCTGAGGTTAACTTGACTCTTGGCCCCGATAGAGCTCCCGTGCCTGAGCTGGTCGCTTAAAGAACATAACAGAACAGAACGGTCACTTGACCACGTTTTAAGCAAATGGTGTGAATGTTTAAAATTGACTGATCGAGTTACTCGCAGCGAATACTTTATAGCATGAAGCGATTTAGATGCTGCTATTTAAATAGCAGCGTTGAAATCGCTCCGTGCGAACGAGGCTTAACATAAAGATAAGTGACAACGGAGCTCGTCTGCCTATCCATACCGAATTGAAAGAAAACTGATGTGTCCAGTTTACTTAAACTTCCCTTTTGGACGCCTGTAGAGTTAACTATGTCAAGCTAAAGTACTTTTGAGTTGAGTAAACTGGTGAAGGTCAGTCCACATGGTAGATCGTATCTATATATATGCAGGTATATTTACAGGTAACGAATGTTACAAGTAAAAACTCACACACAAATTGAATATACGGGTATTATAAATTTCGTTAATGGACTAAAGGTCGAACTTTTATGTGAGTACCGCGTAAGAGTCCCAACTGCTCTCGGCTGTTCGGAGCCAGTGGGTTTATGGCATCGCCAAATGGGGACGTTGCGGGGCTGAAGAAAAAGAAGGCTGGGAAGTACCTGGCTATTTAGATTTGGTCATCAAGTGCATCTCAGTAGAATTACTGAGAGTATCCTCCATCTGCCACTCCGGAATCTACATTTATTTTAAAGTAATGTTACAAGAAAATAAATGTGTTCTATTAGCAATAAATAATAACATTGAGGAATATTCACCTAGTATAGTATTATTAAGGGGATGCAATGCGAAGTAATGCAAAATCAGGTGTTTTGGTTTGAATATGTGATCGCATGGAAATATTACAGATACTAGTACTTACAGCAGAACTCAAAATTATTATTCAAATTCGCGATTACAAATGGCGTTAATTCTTAATACTTTAGAAAAAGTTCTTTTAGCACGTAATGTCTGTTACACACAGTTATAATATGTGGGCGTGGCATATTTCTCGATATCGCTCACCATACAATCCCATACAGTCGTCACACACGGGTACTATAATATATCTGTGATAATTGTATGGCGAGCGAGTAATTGTAAAAAAAAAAAAAAAGTAAATAAATAAATATTATTTTTATAAACAATAATTATTAATCTAAAACACTCATCCAAATTGAAAAAACCTTCCGAGCAAAGATAAATGTCGCCGGCAGGACTCGAACCCGCACCCTTCTAATGTCCGGTTAGATGCTCTACCGTTGAGCTACGTCGGCTTGTCGCAAACCCGCCAAGTTAATCAATATATACTAGTGTTCCATTTAATAATTACTGTTTTTATTATATTTTGTTTTAGATTAATAATTATTGTTTATAAAAATAATAATTGTTACCCTTTGCGCTATGCACAAAAATCTTGTCTTAAGTTTTTAAGAACTTTAGTTTATCAATTAATGATTATTTGACAAGTCAAAGCAATTTTCACCAATAAAATGTAGACATAATTTGTCTCGACGCCATCTATTTGAGGGATTTAGCTGTTACAAGCCTCTCTCATACTAATAAAGTTGGTTGTTTACAGGTGAAAATATAATAAAAACAGTAATTATTGAATGGAACACTAGTATATATTGATTAACTTGGCGGGTTTTGCGATAAGCCGACGTAGCTCAACGGTAGAGCATCTGACCGGACATTAGAAGGGTGCGGGTTCGAGTCCTGCCGGCGACATTTATCTTTGCTCGGAAGGTTTTTTCAATTTGGATGAGTGTTTTAGATTAATAATTATTGTTTATAAAAATAATAATTGTTACCCTTGCGCTATGCACAAAAATCTTGTCTTAAGTTTTTAAGAACTTTAGTTTATCAATTAATAAATAAATAAATAATAATTTATTAAAATTCATATTCCGTATGTGCACCCATCAACAAATAAATCATCCCAATATTTAAAATCATTACGTGTTAAAGGTGTTTTAATCAAAAATATTAAGAATTAACGCCATCTGTGATCGCGAATTTGCATAATAATTAAAGTTTCACCTTAAACACTGCGAGCAGAACACATCTTAGCCTCTGGCTCTAACCGGGCATTTTGCTAGTCTTTTTATAAGCCTACAAAAAAGTATACTTACGATTCCTCTCGCGGATTTGGTTATATTGTAGAATGTGGCTAATTAATTTCTTAATAATATGATAGAAAAATATTTTAGTATTTATGCCAGAGCTTTGCAAAAAATAAAACATACGTTTTAATGACGTTTTTTTTGGGGAAAACGATGCATGCAGCGCGAATTTCAACCTTATCGCCACCTTCATAAGGAGTGCGTGATTTCTATCGAATGTTACGAATTGGATCCCCTGAAGTAGGCCTATTAAAACCGCACAATTCATTCGTAAGTGTTTACATTAGTGGCCATCGTATTTGATTAGACTAAATGCATTGTGTATTCACAAACAAAGGAAATTATTATTGTAATTGACGTATTACCTATGTAAATATTGTCAACAGTTCAAATGAAGAGAAAGTTCGTTAATGGAATGAATACAGTGTAATCAACAAACTATTTTTGTTATTTTGATTATTGTGAATTCTATGAAACTCAATTTTAGATCATATCATAAAAATCTCAATACATTAAATATTATTTTGAGCCATGTGAGTTACGAAAATAAAAGACTTTATTATTAATTTTCATAAGAAGCAATGACTTTGTGGTTTGACATCATATTAGATAAAACAAACACTTTGTTATAAACCACTAATTTATTGTATTTTTACCGGTTTCGCTTAGTGTGTAGAAATGATACCGTGTTGCTTGATACTTAATTGAGACCGGCCATTTGTTCCCAAAGTATTGGGAAGACCCAAATCGTATAGAGCTCGGCTAATTATGGAAGCAAATAAAAAGTTAAAAAAAAACATTAACATTAAGAGGGACGACGTGGCTAGGCTTTAATAGTTCTTGGTGTCCAGTACTTGAATGCTACGCAAAAACTCAACGCTGAAAACACTAACAATAATAACAATAATTATTATTATTATATTTCGATACCGGCCCTATCTATGGGGGGTTAACGCGCGCAACACGGTATCATTTCTACATACATAATACATACACTACACCACAATCTACACATCTGCCCTGGGGACGGACACTGTAACGCTGCCCGAAACGTTGGTCACAGGAGGAGGAAGCACAACATAGCATAATATCCCAAAAATTATTCAAGAAAATACTTTTGGCCGTGAAAAACTGAAAACATATTTGTAATTAAAGAAGTTTCGTATACAGTTGATGGATACTCTATGAAGGGACATAATATGTTAACAGGTAATTAATTGAAAGCAAATATAAAGCAGTAAATCTTTTTTGAAAGGCAGCAAAAAGCCACCAACCCGCTTGATATATTTCCCTATCATGTTGCAACCTTTAAAATATAGATCTCAGGTAGGAATGCTGTGTCAATTCTATCTGTATTTCAATGGACAATGCTAGAAAAAAATAATCAAATTGATCCCTCTGGCACCAGTGCATAGCCGGGAAACAAATGAAACGCGCCCAACATTTGAACATGGTTTAAGCAAAGTCAAAAGTACGGCTGATGGAATGATTTGAAAGAAAAATGTATATTTCAAAGTTCCACAGCTCATTATGGAAATGACGTTGTAAACTCAAAAGAAAAATCTACACAAAATTCATGACAACAGAGCTCTCCATTCGAGAGTTGGTGGTGCTTCAGAAAACAGATTGATACAAGCCATAAGTGCGGGAAACACCGATTTATCCTAATCGAGAATACGGAACCCGAGGTCTGTCTACCTGCGGCTAATCTACAAACGCCCGGCTTTAAATTCTGGGAATTTTGCAGTCGCCAGAAGGAGCCAGCGATTAAGAGGATTAACTCGGTCGGCAACAGCGAACTAATTACGAGCCACCGAAGAACAGTTCGGAGTTCACGAAGGAACCCGAAGAATGGTTCGGATATGATTAAAAAGGGAGACTTTGGCCAAGCGAAGCCAGTGGAGACCGACAAGTCAAGGGAGACTGTCCGGTCAGTTATCGTAGTCGAGACTTCCGTCTCCTACAAAGCAGGCGGGTCGCTTGCCTCCCCAGCCTGAAACGCTGCGGGAAGACTCGGCAGAAACCGCCGAACCCCAACGCCCACCATTCGAGTGGAGTCGAGTGCCTTTCGCCTCCTGCCCTCCGGCGCCGTGATCTCATCAAGGCACATACCCACAGCCGCAGGAATCACCACTAGACAGCAGTCGAGCGCCTCTGGCATCCTGCTGATCATCATCTTAAACCGCCTGAAACCGGACGTCAAGCGGAAGCCGAAGCGCGTGTCCGCCCGGCACCAAAACCTCCCCCTACCGGAAGTACCACCTGCTCACCGAGACTTCCAACACCAACATCGAGACGACTGATAATCTCCCCACTGGACCGTGTGCAGATTACCCGTAGACACAGTTCGTGTAATTAAGTGATACCCATAATACCTATCAGTAAAGAATGTGTTTTACATTGTGAATTAATAAAAAAATTTGACACTCAACTAAGTTACTTGTTTTCTACTGAACCCCAATGACCCCATCATGTCAAGATATACAACAATTTCAGCCTAAAAACTAAGCAAGCATTAAAAACCGTGCCATCAATAGTATGACTACCGAATAAGTCGTCACCCACAACACAAACAGGCATACAATAATTTCAGCCTAAAAACGAAGCATGCATAAAAAAGCGCGCCATCAATAGTATCACTACCGAATAAGTCGTTGCCCACAACACAAACGTTACAACAATTTCAGCCTAAAAACAAAGCAAGCATTAAAAACGGTGTTATCAATAGTATCACTACCGAATAAGTCGTTGTTCACAACACAAACAGGCATACAACAATTTCAGCTTAAAAACTAAGCAAGCATTAAAAACCGTGCCATCAATAGTATGACTACCGAATAAGTCGTCACCCACAACACAAACAGGCATACAATAATTTCAGCCTAAAAACGAAGCATGCATAAAAAAGCGCGCCATCAATAGTATCACTACCGAATAAGTCGTTGCCCACAACACAAACGTTACAACAATTTCAGCCTAAAAACAAAGCAAGCATTAAAAACGGTGCTATCAATAGTATCACTACCGAATAAGTCGTTGCTCACAACACAAACAGGCATACAACAATTTCAGCTAAAAAACTAAGGAAGCATTATAAACCGTGCCATCAATAGTATCACTACCGAATAAGTCGTCACCCACAACACAAACAGGCGTATGTCATATTAATTTAGCAATTTGCCAGAAGAGCCAAAATACTGTTTTGTTTCCATTTTATTACATGTTTCGCGAATGGGATTAAGAAATTTTAATTACAACCCCATCAGCGAAATATTTAATAAAATGTCTAAGAATCCGGCAAAAAAAAAAACAGTTTTTTGGCTTTCCAGATAAGTTGCTATATACACGATACGCTTAATATGCCAAAAACACATAATATTATCATCATGTATTTACTTATTTATAACAATACATCAGTATTGTATTGTTTGTGCGATACTGTAAATAGAAAATAAACAATGTTGAATATTTCGATATTAAATTTAGTGAAAAGGGATGCAGCAACACGATGAAGTTATTATGTCAAATAAAACGAACAAAAAATATTCAACTAGTGAGTGGTACGGGTAGGGGTAACACATCACAATCTCAAAACTTTCCGCAAAACCATTATTAACCCTGGGCAACGCCGGGTATAGCTAATATTATCATATACATAGATGTGATAGATTGTCCTGAATTACTTGGACGAATTCAATTGATAGTGCCCAACAGACAAACCAGACAAAACCACACTCTAAACCTATCTCAATGCAACACTGACTCAAAACATCTTTATTCAAAGCGCTTCACACATTTTTAACACTTCATACAGTGAGTTGGACTTATTCAACTCATAATTTCAAACCTAAAATCAATAAATAACATTCACACAATACATATTACTCTAGACATACTAGATCATTTCCCTTCAGATTTGATTCAATTTATCGTGCCATGTCTTCCTCGGGCGTCTTCAGCTTCTACTTCTATTCACATTCGCGTCACATATTCTTCTTACACTCTTTCTTCGTTCATTCGCTCTACATGCCCAAACCATCTAAGCGTCCCTTTCTTAATCTCACTCATTACGCTTACATCGGCCTAGCATTCTTTACGAATCTCAATATTTTTCACACGATCATACATGGTTTTAGCATACATTCGCATCAGAGATCTCATTTCTACAGCATTCAGTCTACTTTCATCATTTCTCTGCCAGATCTATGCCTTACTGCCATACATCAGGGTTGGTATCAGCACTCCATTGTGGACTGCTAGCTTCGCTTGTTTGGACAATTTTTTGTAAGCGCCAACCGCGTTCAGTCCTCCGTTAATGGAGTTTCCTACATTCACCCTTCTTCCAATATCCCTATCAGTCTTTCCATCTCTCGTAAACATACTTCCCAAATACACAAAGTCATCGACCTGCTCCATGTATTCACCATTCACAACTATATTGCACACTGTTTTCGTAGTCTCTCTTTTAAACACCATGACTTTAGACTTACTTACATTCATCATTAGATCATTCTTCGTTCATTGATATAATAAGTCAAAATAAAAATATGTTAAATAACTTATTGACAAATAAATAAATGTTATTATTACAATCATCGAACTCGTAACAAACAATATCGCTGAGTTATTATAATTGCTACGTGTCTGGTGTCTGGTGTCTGGTGCCTGGTGCAGTATCCCATCGCAATTTACAATAATTAATTAATAATGCAGACTTATTATTGGAAGTTATAATCGTTTTTAATCTGTGGCAGGACAATGGAGCAACACTGTTGTTAATAACCCGAAGAGGTCATCTGAAGGCAATTCAGTAACACATCTCTACAGATTTATAAAATAAGATAATGTAGGGTACACAGGTGAACACTTTTATTTTTTTTAATCATCGAATCATATTAACAAATCTCAAATGAAATATAGAACAGAAAAGACTTCTTCTTTAGTCGCTTCCTCATTACTGAGCATTGTGACCCCCATTCCAAACTCCCTCGTGTACAAGGCCTCTTCACTCCTAACGATCCTGCGCTGCGTGGAGAGGAGCCAAGGACGCCGACGTTCCGGACGCCTGCTAGATTTGGTCACTTTGCCAGTGACCATGAACTTCTCCAAGCTGGAGTTCTCGGTTTAACGAGAGACATGTCCAAAGAATCTGAGGATGCGCTGTTGGCAGACAGTTGAGAGCCTATTGTGGAAGCCAAGCTCATCAAGAATTGACGTATTTGTGCGCCTGGCTGTCCATGGAATCCTGAGCATTTTCCTTCAGCACCACATTTCGAGGGTGTCTATCCGCTTCCTGTCGCTGGCTCTGAGTGTCCATGTTTCCACACCGTAGAAACACACAGTACACAAAAAAAAGGTAACGGACGCATCTGGGACTCGGTTTATATCCGGGAACTGCGCTCTAACCAATTGAGCTAACGCCACATCATTGCCCCCCAACGTCATTTTTATCGATATCATACTTTAATTTAAGAACCGTTAATCACCAATAATAGCAATTCTAAATACCATAAGATCTGTCCACATAATATTTTTAAGTTTAAATATATTTTTTAATTTCGGTGAATAAAAGGTGTTATATACCACGAATACAACATTTGGACAAATAAACTTCTTGCGATTATACTATGGTATTAAACTGTACAAAAAAATACCACTCTCTTTCAGAAATCACGACAGCATTAATACATTTAAAACTCAAATAAAACACCTGGATACGTTACATAGGGAGATCTGAAATCGAAAACATATTAACACCAAATACAGACTGACACAAAAAACACTAAACTCCACTTAAAACACCTCATATTACAATTTGTTTATTCTTAAATTTAAAAAAAACAAAAACATTAGCCACTCATCTCAATAGCACAGTCCTGTGTTGAAATGAGCGGCTTTACAGTGTTAGTGAAACGATACAGAATAATAATTTTTTAAATAAAACCAAAGTTATTCAAACTATAAACAACTATAAAATCTGCAGTAAATCTTTAAGTTGGGCTCTATTTCTATTTCATTGTAACGCAAATAACTATAATAAAGTATCCGTGATCAAATTATCCACCATCATAGGGTGACCATATTTTTGTTAACAAGAAGTAGTGAGTAAATAATAGGTAAATAATAATAAGCGAATAATAATTAGTAAATAGTAAATAATTTTTTCAGCAATTTCATTATGTAAATGAAATCCTCAGCACGGGAAATCCCAATGAGGATAACATTAGTTTCTTACTTGTTAAAAAAAAAGAAATATAATCAAATATTTATTATTATTAATAATTATGCATAAAATTACGAAAATTATGAAACGTGGAAGGCAATTAAGAGTGAAACGCGTGAGTAACGTCGTATTTTTAAACCCAAATCAAAACAAAAGATAACCCTATCCGGCTATCTGGTGTGACAATGATAACGTTTTGTTTATCTTTAGAAATAGAAGAGTATGGTCATTCATTACAACATGGTGGTGCCCGCATCTGATATAATATGTATTTCTAAATAATTTGTCAAGGTACGAAACGCGATACGCGCTCACAGATGGCGTTAATTCAAATATTTTAGAAAAAAAACACTTTTAGCACTTGATGCTTTTAAATATTGCGATGAATTGTTTGTTGGCGGGTGTACGTACGGAATATGAAATGGAATGAATTGTTTTTGCAAGTTTAGCCTTAAATTGGAGTGGAGTTCAAATTTGGAGGAATACGTAGATCCAGAAAAGCTCTTTTTTCTTCTTTTTTAAATGTGAATAACAACGCACGAGAGCCATAACTGCTCCCAGCCGCCTGGAACCAGTGAGACTATTACATCCACAATTGGGGTATTCTGAGGTTTAAAATAGTGGGGATGAGAAGGAGATGGGGGAGAGGAAGGTGGGGAAGTATTTGGCTACTCAAATTCAAAAACACGGCTAAAGCCATTTCAAGCAACGTTTCAATTCAAGGCTTGGTAGAAAATAGGATATTTGTTTAGAGGGCGACAAACAAAAAACATGTGATATAAAGTTCCCAGTTCCAGATCAATCCGGGGAGTCAAAGACGTGAATTTTATAAAACGAAAGAGAACAGAGAAAAGTTCAATCATTTTCATTCGAACAAGTGAGGCTGAATAAGACCTTAGCTAGAGACCCGGGGCTAGTCCGTATCTTTTGCATTAGCTAACACGAGTTAAGTCTTATTCGAAAAATAAGTTTTATTACTCGAAAACGAAAGCTCTAAACAAAAAAGTTGTACCACAAAACGACTCCACACGTGATGTAGATTTATCAATTTCCCGGTAGTACCACTAGTTTCCGGACGCTGGGAACAATGTAAGTACATTGTAGCGCTGGAAATTTATCGTAATTGAACAACGGTACAATCTTATAGGGGTATATGTGTGAGTGTATGTGTGTTTTTTTTAAAGAAAGACAAATATTCCCCGGTTACGAATAACCTGACAATATTTGAAAATCTCCTACTACCATCACAGTAAGCGGAAGATGTTACTTTTGTCGTAATGGAGGACTTAGCCAGCCGAAGAATTGAACTCACGACGCCTGAGTGAGACCCAAACGCGATGCCAACTCAGCCACTGACCGGACACTCAGCCAATGACCGGTTATTTTAGTTTGTCTAATTGTCGAATCTTATAAAGTTACAACCTCTCTTTCTGTTGCGAGTGTTGTTTATGAGAGAGGGGGAGGGATATATACTACAACGGGTCGATCAGGGGAATGCCTATACTTATTCATTAGTTATAAAGTAATAGATAAAGCAATGTATCACTTATCATCATATCGGACTTGCAAGTAAATAAATAAAAATTAATTACTATTTTCCACGAAATTGATAACAATATATGAGATAAGTTTAACTCCTCACAAATAAACAAATTCTTATCTTCTTTAATAATAACATCATTGATATTTAATATTGATACAAGTTATCAGCTAAATAATAGGCAATTTATCTATTTTTTTATGGGTGCAATAGATTAGTAAAATTGAAAAATCATTAATGACGTGATTTCTTGTGTCCACAAGAAAAAATCAAAGGAAAACTAACCAACACCGTTTCCCGTTGATAGGAAGAGAGAAAAGACCGCCACGCAAATATGGCTTGGCACTCAACTCGTTGCTTCATTCACATTCATGTGTCGTCTCATACATACTCTTCTGTAATTGAGACTTTTGACATAACGCAAATATAGTAAATCAAAGTGAAAAAACTGGTATGAATTCATGAAAGGTGACAAATAAATTAAAATAGAGTTTTACCAGGGAAAACTTACATAAGCAATAAGCAGAATTGTATTAACAGTGTTGTTTTACAATGTTTGAGTAATATTTTCAAGATCACCACTTTAACTACGAAAAATCGGGGAAATTTATGGATTCCAAGCAAATGTTTAACGTGTTGAAGTTCGAAACGTATGAAAAAGTTCAAAGATCAAATTCGAATGATTTGAAAAACAACGAGGTTACACGAATGCGGTTCACGCAATAATCGACCCCGCTATAGAGCGAGATGTGGGAGAACGCAAGTAAAAATTGAACGATTTGAAAAATAACTCCGCCGATGAATGGGTTTGGAAGAAAAACAGTGCCGTTGACAATTTTACTACGGCAATCCAAGAATACCATAGTTACTTCCATGGCTGCCTGGATGGAGCCCCCCTGATTGCAACCTAGAGACAGGAGACCGTCAAATATCCACCGTATACTTTTTTTAATCTCTTAACAAGGGTATTTACTTTCCTATTATGCATACTTCGCAAATAATCTTTTTCTATGATGATTGGTGCATATCTTAATCTAAAAAGGATTATGTTGTTGAGACCGAAAATGATTTGGCAGTGTCCCATCTACCACCAAACGGCAGTTCTTCCCAATTTTTCGTATGATCAATCTGAGTCACAGATCAGCCAAGCGTTTTATTAACCCCTTGAAGCATAGTGGTATCAAAAATAACCCACCTTTTTATCTTTTGCGGCATGGTGGGATGTAATTTATACCACTTCGAAAAATGAAAACCACTTGAAACACAGCGGTTTAAATTATGTCCAGCCCACTCCAACGGCTTACTATATCGGCCAATAGATGGAACATACGTACTTTTCGAAGTTTTCGAAATTCTGTGCAACACAAGAATTTTTTTGTTTCAAATCTTGTGACTTAAAGGGTTAAGTATTAGCTCTGTTTGCCTGTTTCCAAGCATTTTTCATCCTAAATTGTCTATGGAGGTGCCTGCCCACTATAAAATAGTATCCGCCCACTTTCATAAACTATAAAATAGTAGCCGCCCACTTTTAAGACAATAGATTGACATCAAAGTAAAAACTTTCAATGTAAAATTAACATAGATGAATTAATATTGTATTTATTATAAATACATATCATTTGTTTTAAAAACTAAACCATAAACTATCATTTTATACTTTACAAATGCGTGTGTTATAAATATGTTGAAACTAAAGTGTTAACTTGACTTTTGAAAATACCGCGAAGCAGAATCTTCATTTCGTACATTTGACAATTGACGTTTCTCGATGAGTGAAAAAACAAGACAAAACGTAGTTTATAATTACTAAAATAAGTTGGGTTCTCTTCAGCTCTTTTTAAAACATAAAATAAAAATGTTTTGACATTCGAAAACGCAAATACATATGTGTCATTCAATAATTGAATCACGTAAAAAAGATCGTAAATTAATAATGAAATTTGACATTTTCAGTGACGTTTGTTCACCCTGTTGACATTTTTTATAACTATTTTTCTGTTGAGAACTTTAATCCACAAAAATCGACATCCTAAATAGATCGTAAATTTGATCGAAAATTTCGTTGGGAAGAGAGTATTTATGCATTTGAAGAGTGTTGAGGCAAAATTACGGCTCAGCCGTTGCTCAGTTGGGTTGGGAAGAACGGCCGTAAATCTTCATACAAAAAAAAATAATTTTGAAAAAAAAAAAAACAAAACATTTTCGGCTTCGATGACATCAATAACGTCGTATTTTTCAATCTTAGCACTCTGGCTCACTTAAAAGTCACAATCCGCCACTGGTCACCAGTATGAAATCTATGTTTCATAATAATATTGTAGAATGGTTTGCATTAATTTTTGTTTAAATTTTTCCACAATATTTAGAAATTTGATAAACGTTTAATGCACATATTGCACATTGTTATCGAAATACTTTGCCGAAACGTCAACAAATGAGTGTTATGTTAAATATGTCGAAATGCTCGCATTTTAAAGCCAGCTATTTAAAAAATAATATCATGATTGTAACAGCGGGTAGCGGGTAGCAGGTAGCTATAAAAAAATCCTAATGTTTCCTTTTAAAATTTCATACAATGTTTGGCCTCCATTTTTAGCTTCGTCATTCACTAATACCTTCCGTTTATTTTAACAATAATAGCTTACTTAAATAATTAAAAGATGTATTTTTTTAATTTTCTACAATTTTTGTGTTTTTTAGACAAGACTACCGATCGACGCACTTACCTGTGCAGTCGGGACGTCTCCACTCTAGATATTGGATAAAAATAACTAACTAACCATCACGCCGTTTCTCCGCAGGGGTGGGCAGAGGAAGGACCGCCAAACAACTGGATCATACTTGATTAATTCTTTTCTGTTATTCCGACTTTTGACGTGGCCCGAATCAAGTATTTGATTCTCTTGATAGTGCCATGTCTTCATCGGGCATCCCCGACTTCTTCCATTCACATTCGCGTCATATATTCTCCTTAAACTCCTTTCTTCGTCCACTCGCTCTATATTGTCAAACCATCTAAGCATCCCTTTCTTAATCTTACTCATTACGCTTACATCAGCCTTGCATTCATTGAGAATCTCAACATTTTTCACAAGATCATACATGGTTTTATCTAGAGATGTAATTTGTAGAGCATTCAGTCTACTTTCATCCTTCCCCTGCCAGTTCCATGACTCACTGCCCTACATCAGGGTTGGTAACAGCACTGCATTGTGGGCTAACAGTGCAAAAAAATCTTTGGATGTACATGATGTACGCGAGTACATGGAACACTAATAAATTGATATTATTATTTTTTTTTAGTTTGAAAATGGACTTAAACGCAGAAACAGCTGTCACAATAATAAAAACCTAAAAATACTCACAGAACTTAATAATAACATTATTAAATTTGATTTACATTAAATTAAAAAAAAATAATTATTAAATGGAGTTCGACGAATTAAACAGCAAAACAATTAAAAAAATAAATTGATTTCTTTTTAATTATTGTAATTTTCCTTAACTTATATATAAATGGATTAAGTGCACACACCATTGAATAGAAAAAGCACACTAGAAATGCAATCCATGTACATTTGAGTAAAAACCGATGTAGCCACTGACTTAGTACCTTTTGATTCTAGCCACGAGAGAGCCAATGAAAATACAGCGCTGTCTCTCTTACTCAATAAAAAACAAACAATAAACAAACCCAATGTAATCCGTCTTCCGGAGGGTAATAAAACAACCCGAAAGTAGTTTTTAAAAACAAAATAGTAAACAGTACCGTCAGCAATAAAACAAA
This sequence comes from Halesus radiatus, assembly GCA_022606495.2. Lineage (NCBI taxonomy): Eukaryota > Metazoa > Arthropoda > Insecta > Trichoptera > Limnephilidae > Halesus > Halesus radiatus. Next base: position 6,847 of record JAHDVE020005010.1, on the reverse strand, counting down.
TTTCAAGTCATAAATAAAAACAATATTAGAAAGCTGGGGGACTCACTCCCGACATCGACGCTATATATATACCATAGATTTAGTATTAATTGTGCCAGTCTGACGATGTCCGCGATAGGGTGAAACCGGCCCGGTCGAAAATAAATAAATGTAAAAAAGTTACAAAGGTTTTTTTAATAAAAAAAGTAATAATTTTTAATAATAGTATTCATTTATTCCTGAAGATGATAGCATTGCTATCGAAACATGTAGAGAAATATTTATATATTTTAATTAAAGTGGTAAATACAAAGTATATTTTTAATTTATATAATAATTTTAGATTTAAATTTGTTTCGTAGACGGAATTTGATGAATGAATTGTACGAAATCGATTAGCTGTTTACACATTGTCAAAGTGATATTGATTGCTTCTACGTAAATAGATACATATTGTACGAAACATAAATACTCCATATGTTATAGATACGTACGATATTTGACGTCTATTTCTAAAACGTGCGAATACTTGAACTGATGCCAAAATTTGAGATTTATCTTCGTAACTTCATTATCATTTCACACTACTTACCGTTCGTAACGTCGATTAGATAATTACATATTATAAAGTTTATTTATTTACAGACAATTACGAGATTAGTTTGTGTCTCCACCGCGAGAAATTATTCGGCCGAGTTGACATCGCGTCAGGGTCCCGCCCAGGCGTCGTGAGTTCAATTCATGGCCTGGCACAAGTCCTTCACCACGGCACAAGTACAGTGATGGTAGTAGGAGGTTATTCGTAACCAGGGAATATTTGTCTTTTTTTAACAGTAACTCCACACAGGAGGCCCTGAGGAAAATAATTTCATCTTTCAATTATATCATCTTTGAGGATGCTGTGTGGAGGTTCTTTTAGAGGGTAGGAAGGAGTGAACTTGGGTCTTGAAGAGACTCATGTTGTAGGATGGAAGAAACACAGAGGCCGACAGATCATCCCACAGCCGGGCTGTGAACACCAGAACGAGTTGTAGAAGCGACCCGTTCTCATGTGCCAAATGTCAACCGTGTGCAAATGTTTGGCGCGCGTTTGGCGTGTTTCCTGACTATGCACCGGTGCCGAAGGGATCAATGACGCTAGTTCCTCAGAGCATCTTCCATTAAAATACCGGTAGAACAAGGACAGCATTCCCACTGTGCTCCAAAGATTCTGTTTATTAAGACAGGCGAATCTATCAAACGGACCGCCCGTTTCTTCGCAGTCGAGAGTTTTTTTTCAGATATTTTGGGGCTCCCGACCAGAGGTGGCTGCCAAATTCTACAGTGGGCGCACTTGCGATTTGTACAGTTGTGTACTATTAAAGTTTCTGCGGGCTCTGTACAACACGCCCAGCTCCTGGGAGGCTAACTTTACACTGACTTCGATGGAGCCCCCATACCCGAGCTGGTCACTAAAGTTCTTTCTTTTAATAAAAAAATAAAACTTACCACTGACAGCCCCGTTACTACGTATACGTCTAACGTTTACGTTTATACGTCTGTCTCGACACAGGAATTTCCCCGTGAGACAGACATCGGACAATCCCGTATGTTTTATAAAGATAAATAAATAAAAAATAAATAAAAAAAACTACTTCATTCTTATGGTTTGTTTGTTCAAAAGAAAAGGTGAATTTTGAATTTTCGCGGGCTGTGTACATTGTACATTCGATTATCGATTTTTTTTGTTATGTTGGTACATATGGCCATACCGAAAAGAAGTGCTTCGAGGATTGGAAGAAGCGCTGGGCATAATGCATTATATCTGAGGGGGATTACTTTGAAGGGGAGAAAATGGATTTTGATGAAAAAATAAATAGTTTTCGAAAAAATTCGAAATTCACCTTTTCTTTTGAACAAACCTCGTAAACGACGAATGTAACAGAAATAGTTACAATGGACCATATATGAACTCCAGCAACATCCCAAAAATAAAGCAATTTTTTTTTCATTATAAATAATCACTTTGTGGTTTGACATCATATTAAAAAAAGTTAACAATCAGTAAATAATAAGAACTAAGTTATTATATTTGCCCCGACGACGCTTGATCCAAGCGAAACCGGTTGGCGTAAAAATACAATAAATTCGTGATTTATAAAAAGTATTTGCTTTATTTAATAAACTAAGTAACCATCACGCCGTTTCCCCGCAGGAGTAGGAAGAGAGGATGGACCGCCACACAAGTATTATTATTTATGAACTTTCCTGTGGGTAGAGCTACGTACTTCCTAAAAAATTTGGATTAGAAAATTGATCTATTTTTACGTCCATTTACAGGGATTTTGGGCATTGGATATACACTTTATAAACGGTACAATTATACTAAATTAGTTTATTAAATTTGTTATGTTATAAAAAAATATACAAATTGAATAAATAAACACTCTTCGCTTCATTCACATTTATACATCGTCTCATACATTTCATATCCCTATGTAACGTATCCAGTGTTTTATTTGATTTATAAATTTATTATGATTGTTGTGATTTTTAAAGGAGAGTGGTATTTTGTTTTGTGTTTAGTACCATAGTATAAGAAGTTTTCTTGTCCAAATGTTGTATTTGTGGTTCCTTGTTGTATGTGTTTCTGACTCTGAGATCTAGTGTTTCTAATATGTGCGATTGTTGTTATTCCTTGTTTTTTTTTTGTATTTATGAATGTCAAGTAGTATGTTATTATAGTATAATTGTTGAAGATTTCGTCAGTGCTAGTTATTACAGGGACTTTAAGTGTAATTTTCATGATGACTTTTTGTGTTCTAATGAGTAAATAAAGAATATTATCATTAGCACTGCCCCATCCGATAATACCATATTCTAATAGTGATTGGCAGAGAGCCACGTGGATCTTAATCAAATCTTTTGTACTGCGGACATTCCTGATTGTTTTAAAAAAGTAAGCTATTTTTTTAAATTATGTTTAATAAAAAAAAAAATTAAATCGCTTTAGTTAGCTACCTGAAAAGGGTGTACTTTTTGAGAAAAAGACAGAGATTGCAATACCATTTAAATTACAACAAACAATATCTTTTCATGCGCCGATGATTACTATTTATAGTCAGAACAATTTAGTAAATTCATGACAGAAAAAATTTAATCCCAAGGTTAGTTGTAACTCCCTACCCCTGCTGTGTGTTATATTATTTTCATATTGTTAGATTTAAAATCTATTTTATTTAGTCATTGGATCAGTACTCCATTTGCACAACACCATTACACACAAAAGGAATAAAAATTTTCAATAAACTGCCTGAAGATATAAGAAAAATAAAAGATACTTTTTTTAAAATTTAATGTAAATCAAATTTAATAATACTATTATAAAGTTCTGCAAGTATTTTTAGTTTTTATTATTGTGACAGCTGTTTCGGCGTTTAAGGCCGTTTTCAAAGTGTGGTTAATCCACATTGTGACGACTTATTTAAATGATTTTATTTACGCACACTCCTTTTCAATTTGGACGGGTAATGATTTATTATCGGTAAAACCGATTTAGTTAGAAAACAATTAAAATTCTGAATCCTGTAAGGTTTTCACATTTATAACGTGTTTGCTCGTATTTAACTGACAATCTTTTCTTCTCTTAATTGATTGATTTAAATGTGTTGCATTGTTTTGATAATGTGAACATACTGAGACGCGGTGATTATGTTCACGCTTCAATGTGGATTAACCACAGTTTGAAAATGGCCTTAAACGCCGAAACAGCTGTCATAATAATAAAAAAACAAAAAAAATACTTGCAGAACTTAATAATAATATTATTAAATTTGATTTACATTATTTTTTTTAAAAATTAAATGGAATTATACGAATTAAACACAAAAACAATTAATAAAAGATACTAAAGAACACTCAAATGCAATTAAAAAATACTTCAAAGTCAGCCTAAAAGTCCCCGAAAATCAAGCAAACTAAAAACAACAAACAACCATTCTCTCACATATGCCTATAAGATTGTACCGTTATGCTATACAGTAAACATCCTATACCACATTGTAATTACATATATTATGTTTATTATAAATTCTAAATCAAAACTTGTTGCCACGCACTCTCTTTTTCCATTATGTAAACCACCAACTCTGTAACATTATCATGTAAACCATTTTCAAGAATAATATTCTAGTAACACAGACATTTAGGAAACATTATTACATAAAAATGTTAACGCAATAGTAGACGCCGCTTCTCTACAGAAGCATTACTTAAAAGAGAAGAGTAGTATTGTAAAAACGTATATTATATTTTAACCGTATGTTTCCCCAAATAAAAAATACATACATATTTCCATTGAACTCTCTGGAGTGATGAAATGTCAACAGAATTTGTCTGACAACATTCTTTGGAGCAATTTGTCTGACAACGTATTGGTTGGATCAGTTCGCCTGACAGTTCAGCCTGCCACCTGTTAGTGGAGTACCGGATTATATAATTATACTGGACGTCTGATATTTTATTATGTCATTTAGTCCGAGCCTATATCTGTCAAGGCATTCAAAATATGCGACGGACCCCCGAAGAATCTAAGCGGGTGCTCCAAACATAGTTTTAAGATGGAGTCAGAGTCTATTTCCAAGTCCAATTCGCGCAATATCCGATGTCTTAGATCTATAATCAAATAGCTCGAATACGGATCACAGAACTGAAATAATATCAATGCTATGATATTACTTCAGTTCATTTGGGATTTTACATGGACTTTTAGAACAAAATAACGAAAATTTGTAGTACACAGAGATTTTAAACCATACAGTAAAGTTAAACAATATTTTAAAAACAGTAACATAAAAGAGAAAAATAAAATAAAATATTATAAAGGCTACATTATCCACGCTAGAGTAATTAATTGTAGAATTCATCAAATGCAAATAAAGATGGCGTTTTATTTTATAAATGGAGTCACCAAATATATCAACAATACCTCCAAACTTGTTGCCCAGATCAAGCCTCCTATTAAAGCCTTACAGTAGCTATAGGAAGCCCGCTCACTGGGCAGAGAAGATTATCTCCACGTTTATGCACCTCTAACCACAGTAGACACAGGAAGAGGGAGAAATGTTCCCTGGCACTGTACACTAAAATTTTACAATACGATATATGGTTAGTGAGTGAGACTGATAGTTGGTTGTGTACGTGTTGCAGATAAATGTTACATTTTGTCTTGTGTTCCTCGTCGGCACATGGAATTTAATAGTGGCGACGATGACGGGCTGTCATTAGGTGGTTAACTCCAACGGCTCGGAGGGCTTTGAAACAGAGAATGGACGGTTACCTTGAGAGGGTCTCCTCTTGGGGTAAGAATAACCTCGTCGAATTTAATGTTTCAAAGACCCAATCATGTCTGATTACGTCTAAAAGGGATCGAAATGACAATCTAGTCTCCTTTAATGGAAGCAATCTTCCCAACAAGCCCTCCATTGATCTGCTTGGTGTAACCTTAAGTGATCAGCTCAGGTATGGGGGCTCCATCGAAACCCGAGTAAAGTTAGTCTCTCAGAAGCTGGGCGTATTGTACAGAGCCCGCAGATACTTTGATAGTACACAACTGCTGACCCTGTACAAATCGCAAGTGCGCCCCATTGTAGAATTTGGCAGCCACCTCTGGTCGGGAGTCCCAAAATATCTGAAAAAAAACCTTGACTCTGTGCAGAAACGGGCGGTCCGTTTGATAGATTCGCCTATCTTAACAAATGGGTTGCAATCTTTGGAGCACAGACGTCGGGTGGGAATGCTGTCCTTGTTCTACCGGTATTTTCATGGAAGATGCTCCGAAGAACTAGCGTCATTGATCCCTTCGGCACCGGTGCATAGTCGGGAAACACAACATTTGCACACGGTTGACATTTGTCACATGAGAACGGGTCGCTTCTACGACTCGTTCTTGTGTTCAACAGCTCGGCTGTGGAATGATCTGCCGGCCTCTGTGTTTCCTCCATCCCATAACATGGGTCTCTTCAAGACCCAAGTTCACTCCTTCCTATCCTCTAAAGATCCTCCACACAGCATCCCCAAAGATGATATAGGCCTTGAGGGAAATTATTTCCTCCTTGGTCTCCTGTGTGGAGTTACTGTAAAAAAAAAAAAAAATGACTGTATATAATACAACTAGGTCTAGTTCTGTTGATATGTTGCACATTAAAATATAAGATACATTTTGTATCTACGAACCATTTTTGTCTCGACATTTAAAACCTTTTTTAACGATTGCTGCGCCATCAATTTTGTCCGACTGTGATTTAAAAAAAAAATTATATTAATTAAAATGTATAAATAATGTTAATTAGGTTGGGTTAGGTTGTCATGCTAGTTTGTTTTCGTACTTTGAAAACCATATATCACATTTAAAAAGTGTGTCCATTCGTAAGTGTGTCGAATTGTCGTGGAACCCTTTTCAATATATATTCACGGGCCGCAGGGGTTAGGGTACTTATAACTTGACATGGTTAACTTTGCAGTCGGTGGCATCGCCAATGTAAATTTTATTTAAATTATTAATGCAATACGAAAATTTTAATTTAAAAAATATAATTTTTTTATCGGGGTTATTAAATAAAATTTGGTCGAATATCATTTTCGTATTTTGTTAAACGTTAACCATTTGATAAAGCAAAAAAATTTCCATCTCCAAAGTCAAAACAATAAATGCTGTCGATTTTTATCAATCTGACATTTAAAAACTTACAATTTTGTGCGGCTGATTCAAAATATTGTAGACTGACAAGTTCGAAGCGATACTATTTTATAAACAGAACCGAATCCGTTAAATATTTTGATCATACCACCAGGAAATCTGAACGATTGCTATTAAATAAGAAATATCAAA
>JAHDVE020005009.1:0-10250 GCA_022606495.2 Halesus radiatus | reverse complement strand
TGTATTAATAAAGTGGTGAATACAACGTATATTTTTTAATAAATTTACAAAAGCATTTTTTTTATTAATTTAGTATTAACATTGAATTAATTTTTAATAATTATGTATTGATCAAAGCTAATAAATTATTACAATTTTATTTCAATATGTTTACCCCAAAGGGTCTATGTTTTTTAGCAAACTTATAAGAAATACCCTTCAATCTAGCCATAAAATGTTCTTTAACAAACCCTTTAAAGATAGGTAACGAGTTTATTAAAATTAAAAAAAAAAAACCTTTTTGGCCCACCTGTAAAGCTGCTAAAAAACATTTTTTACGTGGAATTCGTAAATTGCACAATGTACACGTGGGTTCTCATTTTGCCTTTATTTCTGTCCGGCGATAATCTTTTTAGAGAAGTTGACATGCCCCACTCGTGTCAGCTTGTAGCTTGTAGCCTGTATCCAGGAGTCAGGATGTCTGCTCCTCTGGGAGGAATTAAACCCTTGGCATTTTTTATCGGAAAATAAATATCCCATTTGTCTGATCCCAAACTGCACCCATAAACCACGCATTTCTAACGAGCTAGCCTTTGTAAAGTGCGCCAAAGTGAAGAAGGGTGTTTAGCTTTTTTTATATGGTGGCACGTCCAATCCCCGGAGGGATTACTGCTAAAAAGTAAGCGTCGATTCGAGAGATGTAATGGGATGATGCATTTTACGTTCGGAGCGTTCTTGGTCTCCGACTAATAGTCTTTTAGAAAGACAGGTTTTTGACAAGTCGATGAGATAGTGTTCAAAATAACTGCTTACCTGCAACTTGGTAGAATAATGTACGTATTTAATTCATTTTGAACTAAAAATTGAAGAAGTGAACTAAATGTGTTTATTACTAAGCAACACCAAGATTTTTGACGTTTTCAAGCGTTGTTTTGCTCAATTTCGAGCGAGGAAGCTCGTTCCCAACTTAGAATATATATACAAGTGATTCATGAATATTTAACATAGTAAATGTATAGATTAATGAAGATTTTTAAATAATTATAACCATGTGTAGAAACATTCAAATTCTTAGGTTATTTTATTTTTATTTTATTACATAAAACAGGCAATATGCGCAAAACTTACATACCTGAATGGTTGCATAGCAATAATAATCAATAAGTACAATAAACAACAACAAACATTATCTCGCAAAAATGATAATAAGTTTGAAAAAGAAGTGAAAGGTCGAAAACATATTATAAAGTGGGTGTATAAACTAACTCCTTATTTTCACCTGTGCTGATGGTACGCTGTTTTGGTACTTAATAAAGGGCATCATCACATTATCAGTTTGGTATTAATGGTAAAACTTTTTTTAAATTGATTAATTGTGCCATTAAAAACGTCTATTTCATTATTAGAGCAGTGTAGAATATTGTAATTTATTAATATTCTTTGTAAAGGAGAGAAATATCCCGTATTTGTGAGATAGGTTTTAATTTAAAAAAATGTATTTTATCCTCCTTGTTGATTTTCTTGTTGATGTATTAATGTTGATTTGTGATAAAATGTTTGGTGTATCAATTGATGCATGCATAATTTTGTACTAAAAGAATACATCAAAAAGTTTACGTCTGACTGACAGAGATTGTAATTTGTAGTTATAGTTATGGCTCACATTCGAGTTTGATAGTTTATTATCTGTAAACAAACATCCACAAGAAAAGCGTCATAACTCGACAAGGAAGTTATCTTTACATGTAGTTTCTGAGCACGATGGTTGTATTTTAAAAAATCATTTTTTTTACCAAATTAGCGACTTCCTCCGCAGAATGAACTGGTCGTAAATTTTCGCGCAACATCTCATTCCGTTCGCCTTTGAAATCATTTCTCTAAGTACCGGCAAACGAGATGAAAGTTGACACGTCATCATGAGAGGTCATAAATCAATGAATGGTTATTATTTTTATATCAGGACGGGTGACCTGCGGTTTTCAGTGTAAGATTTAATTTTTAAAAAGATATAAAAGATTATAAAGATAGTTGCCAACAATATGGGATTAAAAATGGAGAATAATATTGACAAATCTTTAATTTGAAATGTGATATCGATAAAGATGACGCAAATTGAACCGGTCTCATTAGCTAAGTTGGTTAAGCGGTTGCCCCGGATACGCAGAGGTCCTGGGTTCGAGTCCCAGATGTGACTGAAATTTTTTTTTTTTTGTCGTTTTTTTTTCGTTTTCATGTTTCATTTAGGTTATGTTAATATTAATTTCTAGAATGGTTAAATTTTAAAGACTGTCTCAAAGTTCTCAAATGTCTCAAATATCTCAAATATCTCAACTGTGTAAACTAAATAATAAGATTGAGTGTGCCGGTATAAGACAATAATTTCTCCGGTTTAAAAAGAGGTTCTTATACAGCAAACAATAATTGAGTTAATTCCACTATCACTATTTTAACACTTTTGTTATTCCGAGATACCTTCCCATTTTCTTTTATTCTCTTCTGGTATTTTCTTTTACCTTTCTTTCTTCTATACTTTGGGAATGCCAAGTTAATATAGCAGAGAGAGCAGCAGAAAGTATATATGTTGTTGTATATATATATATATATATATAAATCAATGCAAGTTTGTTTGTGTGTTTGTCCTCGATTTTCTAGAAAATTACTTTACCGGTACCTTTATAGCACAGTTTGTTTTTAATAGTGCTGGGAAGGTTTATAAAGTAGTTTGAATGAAATCCAATATGTAAAACTGTTGCTATAACGTTTTAATTTAGTATGAAAAACATTTAACCCGCCATGTTTTATTTAGGTTAGCCCATAGTTATAACACTCTGGTTAGCCACAGATTGCATATTAAAAAGAGTAAGGTTTTTTTGGGTAGAATATTTTCAAAATTGAAAACACGAGTAGATACCTACTTAAGAACTTTATGATTTAGATATATTTTGAAAAAATAAACATTTGGAATGAAATAAAATATTCAAATGAATGTTTCTTTATTTGGAGATAGTTACTTTCGCTCCCAAATTAATTATGACACCCCAATGACAAGCAAGAATTCACAACATCATAACTTTATATAAACCCGAGCAAGGCCGGGTACACATTAGCTAGTCTATTATAATTTCTTCAAAAGATTGGTATTCACACTTTGTGGCGTCATTATTGATAAATTAATTAAAAATTACTTTGTAATCACCACTTTATTAATATATACATATCAACATGTTTCGAAAACGAAACTTTCCTCGTCCGGAATATACAGAATACTAAAAAATAATAAGGTCCAGTGTAGACAAATTATAAACACAACTCAATAATGTAAGAATAGACATAAATAACAGTCCCCAGAATATGACTGTTCGACAATATATCCCCTTTCTTGCGGCCACAATGTAAAATAGAACATCCTTGTAAGTATTGAGTTGGTGTACTGTGACTTTTGTCCCAATTTGACCAAATAGTAATAGTTCTCACGGAGTCATGAACGAATCTCAAGTGTACCTGCATTCTGAAAATCAAAAATATCATGTACCCACGCTGATTTGCAATGGTAATAATATTACGGGGTGAATCGCTGCAAAACATGTACCATATCATCATTGGATGTTTTAAAATCTTAAAAAAATATATTATTTGGTCCGTGAATCGATATTGTGATATTTATGTATATTTGACGGCCCCGGTGGTCGAGGGATAAGGCTCTCGACTACGAATCCGAAGGTCGCGGGTTCAAATCCCGGCGTGTGCAAGTAAATTTTATTTTAATAAATTTGTTTTGTTTCACAATTAATTCATTAAAAATGATTTAATTTTTTTTTGAAGAAAGAAAAATATACCCTCTTTACGAAGAACCTGACAATATTTGAAAATCTCCTACTACCATCACAGAAAGCGGAAGATGTTGCTTGTGTCGTGATGGTGGACTTAGCCAGCCGAGGAATTTATCTCACGACGCCTGGGTGAGACCCAAACGCGTTGCCATCTCAGCCACTGACCGGTCGAAAAATGATATGTAGAAAGACCACCAGTCAAAATTGAAACGTTGCTTGAAAAGGCTTTAGTCGTTGTATCGGACGTCCCGCCTCTCCCGGAATGTTTGACGCGGCACACTTGTGATTGAATTATTGTTTGTAAATATATGTAACGGGCGGTCTGTGGAGAGCTTGTTCGGCCACAGACTGCTCATACTTAAATGAAATAAAAATGACAGAGCGAGATGACGTGGTGGGAGGGAGACGGTGATGTCGGGTAAACTTTCACGGCACTGCTCGATGCAGATTTTTGTATCGATGGCGCCGTGAGAGTCTAACTAGGTGCCCGGCGTAGCGCCTAGTTGGCATTTGTATACAGGCCGAAAAGGGGCAAATCGGCAGTCATCCAGCGACGCTTGAACCGACATCACCTCTGCTCCACCGACCGCTCTACCTCGCTCTTCTTGAAAACCGACCTGTCTTCTTCTTCGTTGACTCCCCGCTGACCTTTGGACTATCCCCCGGACAACCAACGCTCACGGAATCAGACCATCGAATGACCACGCAGAGCAGCATCCGAGTTTGCACAAAAGTGTGTATTGTGCAAACGGATTTGTACAGCCGCAGGAGTTTTTGCACAAAAAGGAATTTTGTGCAAAAGCAAACTGATACAAAATTGTTGTCGTTTCCTCCTTGCAAAAGGAACGATAGGTGGCCACCCCCTCCCCTCCAGCCCGCTTCGTAGATCAGGATCAGCCGGCCTCTACAGTCCGCTTGTGTGCCAGAACACGTCTGGTACAGCCGTGTTTGGTAACCGGATCTGAATAGCCAGGTATTTCCCCACCTTAATCTTCCTCTTCCCACTACCTTCAGCCTCACATTCCAAAATTGGGGATGCCATAACCCCATTCGCTCCAGACGCAAGGATATTAAGACATAAAAAAAAATTTATGTCTTAATTGAGTCTCTTATCGACAATTATTTATAAACTTGGTAGAAATAGTTTGTTCATACTTTTCATAATAACTTTCGCAGTGTTTCTCCCTGCAATGATATGGCTTATAGAAATGTAACAGGTAGAATGTGAATACTTAGGGTTGATTGTGCGGGTAGCAGGTACCTGTATGTCCATTGTAGTGTACACCACCTTATCCAATCATTGACTTATTCTAGTTACTTGCAAGTTACGAGGAATTTTTGAATGGCAATATTTAACACGTCAAAAAATATTTTCTTCGCTTTTGGGAAACGTCTTTTTGTACTGATTCGTAGTTTAATTATATTTTTGTAGTGAGAGGTCCTACTCATGTAATGCCGTATAGATAATATTGGAATTATTTTCGTAATTTCATAGTTAAGTAAGGAAACGATTTCTAGTAATGGTAATTTCGATATGAAACGTGGGTACGAAATTTAGCATGCGTTTCCATTTGTTAATTCGAATTGTGCGTACTGAGGAAGTCTTGTTGCTAATTTGATTTGTTGTTCTGGTAATTCCCGTTAGTTGTTAATTTTTTTCGTATTATTTTTATTCATTATAACCTTTTAAAACGTATTAGTTAATTTTAAAAAAAAGGAGGATGATTTGAATTAATATCCCGGCCTTGTGATCTAGGTGGTTTTGAATAAACGCTAACCACCAGAGAGGACGGATTGACAAACAACTCGATCTTTGCATACGCTTCTTGCTTCATTCACATTCATACATTGACTCATACATTTTATTTTATTATTCTTATTTCCAACATGACTCGACTCAAGTATTTGATTCATTTGATCATGCCATGCCATTCCTCGGGCGTCCCCGAATTTGTCTTTCACATTCGCGTCATATATTCTCCTTAAACTCCTTTCTTAGTTTCCAACCCATCTAAGCGTCCCTTTCGTAATCTTACTCATTACGCTCACACCAGCCTTGCATTCTTTACGAATCTCAACATTTTTCACACGATCATACATGATTTTACCACACATTCGCCTCGGAGATCTCATTTCTACTGCATTCAGTCTATTTTCATCCTTCCTCTGCCAGTTCCATGCCTCACTGCCATAGATCAGAGTTGGTATCAGCGTTCCATTGCAAACTGTAGACTAAACGCGTTGCTCAATAATTCACTTTCTCAGCCAAAATCAAAAAATCTATAAAACTGACCCGAAACCGTATTGACAATATTTGGAAAGCGTCGCTTCCAAATTTGATTTAAGTTCTGCAGTTGGTAGTTAAGGTGGGCCTTAAAAATAAATTTACTTTGATGTTGGCAACACCGCCTCATGACCCCCGGCCCTAAAATAACGTGGCTCCTTTGGCTAGGCGCGAACACATCTCTCAGGCGACTGTCATCGTAAATCTGCTCAAAAGTATCGCAGGACGCCATGCGCCATGCGCCATACGCTGCCATGCAAAATCTATTCACTGACGTTTGTGTATAGTAACAAAATGTGTCATATCCCATTATGCAAAATCAATGCACGAATGCACTAAAAGTGAATGAGGGGTTTTGTATTTTTTGGTTTCGTGATAAAGCAGAACAGTGACAAAACAGACAGGTTCATTAAAATAAAACGCCTAACCTAACCTCCACGTAACCTAACTTTTATTTACTTTTTTAAAAATTTAATGTAAATCAAATTTAATAATTTTATTATTAAGTTCTGGATGTATTTTTAGTTTTTATTATTGTGACAGCTGTTTCGGCGTTCAGAGCCATTTTCAAACTGCGGTTAATCCACATTGTGACGACTTATTTATATGATTTTATTCACTCCCACCCCATTCTAATTTTGACGGGTTTTTTAAAATAATGATTTATTATCGATAAAACCGATTTAGTAAGAAAATAATTAAAATTCTCCATTCTAACAAATTAATAACTTATTATTTATCATGGTCTGTGTTGTCTCCAGTGGTGGTTCGTGGTCTTTTTAACTGAGGCTTCAATCAGAAATTCAGGAGAAGATATTATATTTCTCCAAAATTTACTTACTGTGGTTGTCCTTCGGCGAATCGTCGAATGCAGCGGCCCTCACAAAATTTAAATAAACTTGGGAGGGTATTATAATAACTAGCGACTTAAATTACGAATAAAACGTCTTATCTAAAAAGGATTAAATTTTGAATACTAAAACTAAAGTATGCAATATAATCTTTTAGTTTTACTAGTAGATTTTTAAATGCTATTAAAAGCAAACGGTTAGAGAAATGCAGGAACAAGAAAATAAAAACTTTCAAATATTTGCTACTAACTCAAAGTAAAATAATAGCATTTAACTTGTATTCTTATTTTGCAAAGTTCAGCCGGGTAGCAAAGTAACCGATAAGGGGTCATCTCAGTGACACTCGTCAAACTTCCGAGGTCAGGTGTCGAAGGGATCAATGACGCTAGTTCCTCAGATCATTTTCCATTAAAATACCGGTAAAACAAGAACAGCATTCCCACCTGACGTCTGTGCTCCAAAGATTGCAATCCGTTTGTTAAGATCGGCGAATCTATCAAATGGACCGTCCGTTTCTGCACAGAGTTAAGGGTTTTTTCAGATATTTTGGGACTCCCTACCAGAGGTGGCTGCCAAACTCTACAGCGGGGCGCACTTGCAATTTGTACAGGGTCAGCAGTTGTGTACTATTAAAGTATCTGCGGGCTCTGTACAGTACGCCCAGCTTCTGAGAGGCTAACTTTACTCTGGCTAGGCTTAACTCAGTTATTATGACACATTTATTAAAAGTAAATATTATTAATTTACAAATCATAATAATTGACATAATAAAAAACTGTTTCTAATTTTTTTCCGAAAATTACCAATTACCGTTCAAAGAACGTGGCTCCAACTGATTGCCGAAAGGCGTACGCGTCTGTAAGACATTTGTAAAAAAGTACATAGAATCGCGTGGTCACTTTTGCAAGCTAACAAATATATTTAAATTTATTTAATTTTACCCGGTAGCGAATCCCGTCGAGTTTATTAGTAACCTTAAAGTAAAATATATTATTACTCTAAGGTAGTATCAATATGTATCATTGGCGTGCTGTCCATAAAAAAAATCTGCAAAGCTGTGCCTACCCTAAGAAAACCTAACCTTAAAAATAAATTAACAGGTAATAAAAAAAAAACCCTATTTCTGATGAAAACATATTTTTTCGGTTGGCCGCAACAATCAGCTGAAGATGATAATATAAAGGCCGTGTTTAAATATTCAATGCACAATTCATATCCGAACTTGAAAAACTACACACAGCCTACCTTTGGTCATGGGGCAATGCATGCCACTGGTATGTAGGTACCTACCTATAAGACTTTGTTTGACAGCGCGGTGTGGGTTCGCGAGAAGATCATCGAAAGCGCGAGTGTTTTGTTTTTTCCTGTTTGAATTTGGGATCCCTTTAATGTGGCGACATATCCGACCAACCTGTCACTCACTTCAAAGTTGGTAGGGTCATCACTTATGAGGTTTTTTTAAAAATAAATATATATATACTATACTTCGTTTAGCGTCAGTAATAGCTAGGTCTACGCAGCTATTTTTTTTTTTGAAGAAAAGTTATTTTTATATTGAGATTCTCATTCCAAATAAAAGTTTTTTTTTTAAATTTGATGGAAATCAATTTTATTTAGTTTTTTATTACTATGCTATGAACGCCGAAATAGCTCTCATAATAATTAAAAACTAAAATACTCGCAGAACTGAATAATAAAATTATTAAATTTAAATAATATATATATGAAAAACTACTATTTAAACACAAAACGATTAATAGAAGAGTTTATTGGATTTATGGCATCCCGAATTTGATGAATGTCGTGTGCTGGGGGAAGTCGCGATAGGTAAGGAGAAGTCGGGGAAGAAGCAAGTTGGGAGGAACCTAGATATTCGGATCTGATAACTAAATTGACGATCTCTCACTGAGCGATATTACGAGAATGTTCCACTAACTAATTAAATTAATTAGTTAGTTTTATTTCCTTAATTAGTGAATTTAATTAGTTAATTAATTAATTTAATTTGTTATTGTTATTTAGTTATTAATTAAGTTAATTAGTTAGTGTTATTTACTCAATTAATTAATTTAATTTGTTATTGTTATTTAGTTAATTAATTAATTTAATTTGTTATTGTTATTTAGTTAATTAATTAATTTAATTTGTTTTTGTTATTTAGTTAATTAATTAATTTAATTAGTTAGTGTTATTTACTTAATTAATTAATTTAATTAGTTAGTGTTATTTACTTAATTAATTAATTTAATTTGCTATTGTTATTTAGTTAATTAATTAATTTAATTAGTTAGTGTTATTTACTTAATTAATTAATTTAATTAGTTAGTGTTATTTACTTAATGAATTAATTTACTTAGTTGGTGTTATTTACCTAATTAATTAATTTAATTAGTTAGTGTTATTTACTTAATTAATTAATTTAATTAGTTAGTGTTATTTACTTAATTAATTAATTTAATTAGTTAGTGTTATTTGCTTAATTAATTAATTTAATTTGTTATTGTTATTCAGTTAATTAATTAATTTAATTAGTTAGTGTTATTTACTTAATTAATTAATTTAATTAGTTAGTGTTATTTACTTAATGAATTAATTTACTTAGTTGGTGTAATTTACCTAATTAATTAATTTAATTAGTTAGTGTTATTTACTTAATTAATTAATTTAATTAGTTAGTGTTATTTACTTAATTAATTCATTTAATTAGTTAGTGTTATTTGCTTAATTAATTAATTTAATTACTTAGTTAACATTAATTCTCTTGGTGGTAACATATATGGTAAAGAAAAGTGTTAGCTCTCACCGGATAATACATGCATAGTTTTGGTTTATGGGCATTGATCATCCAATTGGAAGTTAATTTAATTTTTTTTCTTAGAAGATAACATCACAAGTATTTTACAAAATATTTAATTAATTTGTATTTTTGGTTTTGTATACCTTATAAGAAAAGAGTAGTTCTTGTGTCTGATAAGGGAGCCATGATTCTTAATTTAGTAGGTACATAATATTTAATTTGCTTCAATTTATAAATTGTTTTCTATGAAATATTTACATATGCTAGTTTTTTTTTAAAGAAGAGGTTAATTTTATTTATTTTTTCTGATTGGTCATTAATACAGCGCATTTCAATAGGGATGTTATTGTAATTTTTATGTTTTTAATATTCCTGATTTTCTCTTTACACTTTTTTTATAATAGAAACTTGCTACTTGATACTTTCCTGAACATTTGGTACTGGAAATAGTGTGAAGGTGATTTCGTTGTGAAGGTGGAATTTTATTTAAATTTTGCTTTTATGATGAT
>JAHDVE020005008.1:0-23799 GCA_022606495.2 Halesus radiatus | reverse complement strand
TTATACTCTCCCTCCTACCCCTACTCCAACTTCTACTCCAACCCCTACCCCTACTCCTACTCCTACTCCTACATCTACCCAACTCCTAACCTACAACTACCACGATTAAGTATTTAAAGAAAATGAAAAGAAAAAAACTTTCAATGTTAGCTATATCTCGACAAATGGGGCCTAGGAGTTTGTTGCCAAATTTTTAATTGCCCAAATTTCGTTACGTACATGGAGACGCTCAGTTTGATACCCATATCGGCTACCCCCACCCCTACCCCTACCCCTGCTCTTACCCCTATTCCTTCCCCGACCCCTACCACACCCCTAGTGATTTCATTTCAATAAATGTGTTTCGCCTAATATTTTCCCTTGAAAATATCAGCAACATCTGCAAAATGGGGTTAAGGAGCTAACTGCTAAGTTCGAGGGGAAAGTAAAAAAACAGCGCTATATAAATTTTTCAAAAAATCAGAGAAAAAATTGTCGTTTTCTATCAATAAATGCATTTTTTATGATTTTTTTCGTTCACCGAATTATTTTCTCCTTGTATATTTCAAATGAATATTGCAATATTAATCGGGTAGGTATTTATAATGGCGCCGTGTAAAATCGCCTACGCATTAAAAAAAACCGTAATTCTATTTCAAGAAATTCGTTTATTTAAAATATTATTAAACCTTCAAAGCATTTTTTTCATACTATCCCGATAGGTTGACCTTAAAACTTGGGTACCTACCCGGAAATTAAATTCGAATGCTTTATTAGATAACATTCTCGCGTAGGTACTTTTGTATTTGCATACAATCTATGGAACATTCTCTAAGAAAAATTATGCAATATGAGAGCGGGCGGGAAGGAATAAAATGACGATTTTTATCAACTTTTATAACTGTCAAAACTTTGAACGATTACTGTGGAAAAAACCTCCCGACACTTGTTTTAGTAAGGATTATCCATTTATTTAATCTCTCCGATTCACGGTAATGAAAGATTACGTAATTTCGTGGCCGACGGCAATAATTTAAGAAAAATTTCCGCCGAGAGATCCGCTTTCGGTTTTTGTACGTACTTTTTAAATATTCTCGTTGGCAATTATTTTTCTTTCACTGGCAACACATAGGGTAAAAGATCGCTGGAAACTCGAATGAAGATTGCGGTTGAAAATAGAACTGACTCGATTGGATTTGAATTTTTCCTCACATAATTAACGTTACTTCTAGTTCTCGCCGACAGATGGAACCCGTAATGGTTCCCTATCTTCGATATGAATTTTTCAGTAGTTTCGAGAGATTTTTCTTAGATCACAATTTTTCCCGATATTTTACGTTCTTTTCAGACTTGGCCAGCTAATGGGACCCCTCCGGTGTTCTAAACTCTACCGGCGGTTAGGTCGACTTTCGCGAGACAGGACAGCTGCGGACATTCAAATTTGACCGAAAACGAACCTTAAGGGTCCAGTATAAGACTGCGTATTCACCGCCGTTAGGAATTTTAGGCCTCAAACTCAAAACCACGGACCACCACGATCCGGCAGCAGGATTGGGGAAATGTGGATAATGTAGACCACGCCGGATTAAAAAAATGTTCATCATATTGATGCAATACGAAACAAAAAACATTTGCTCTATATTTTTTTCGTTTATTCGCTGTGTAACAATAAATTAATAGAAGCTTGACAGACTTAACTTAGCAGTCGGAAAAGGGAGGATTTTTTGCTGCTTACTGCAAAGTAAAGCAAGTCGATCTGTTGGTATAGGTTAGGGTAAATGATGAGAATATGTTTTTTTTTTAATTTTGTATATAATATATTAATAATTGACAGTACCCATACAAAGTACCTTTCACAAAATATTTTTTTTTTGTTACTATTTACGTATTTATTTCTTCACATCATAATCTTTTATTTTTGCTTCGGAAATATTATAGAAATGGGTAACGTGTATCACCTGCTCAGAAATACTTGTAAGCACAGTTTTTGACATAGGGAATTATTTTCATGGTTTTTGAATCAAGGAATCCGATTTTCGATTGTCCACTTGTGGATTCAAGATGGTTGAAATGAATTAGATGCTTTTGTATATGGCTGTTCTTTCAATGGCTTTGGTTTTTATTAATGGTTAAGGAATCCGACTATTACATTTAACTTAGGAACCAAGATGGCGGATGTGAATTAGATCCCGTTTATTAAACGTGAATAAGAATTATTTGTCTTTTGATAATTTTTGGGATTTCGAAACGGCCTTAAATATTGTATACTAAACAGCAGTAAAAATATAACATAGGTCAGTCATAACAGTGATTTACAACCCACTCCAGATGCAGACAATAAGCTTGAATACAATTCACCAGTAGTTCAGTCAATGAAGGCAATAAGAAAAACTGAAATTTTTGCAGGTGAATAATACCTATAACAGGGAGTATTTTCACAAAAGTCTCCTATCTTCCCCTTGCCCCTCTCACACGCAAAGTAGACCAAATATGTTATAATTTGAAATCAAATACGTTTCTAAGGACTTAATAGTGTCCGAGATACAGCGGTTCTAAATTATGCAAATTATGGTAATATTATACAATTCCGCTTCAGTAGAAAAATACATAATTCAGAAAAAAGAAATATACTGTTAGGTTCATAAAAATAAATGAAAAATAATTGCACATGCGAATTTTCAAAATATTTCACTTAATTTTTTACTTTACGTAAATCGAAATACGTAAATATGTAAGGGGATCGACGCCATCTTTAATGTTGTTAGTATGATATGACATTTGTCGGAAACGCCAACTGCAAAATCATCTTATTATTTAACCCAACCTAATAACCTAAGAACCTAAAAATCGTCTTATTATTTAACCCAACCTAAAAACCTAAGAACCTAAACATCATCTTATTATTTAACCCAACCTAATAACCTAAGAACCTAAAAATCGTCTTATTATCATACTAATAACATTAAAGATGGCGTCAATTTCCCTTACATATTTACGTATTTTGATTTACGTAAAGTAAAAAATAAAGTGAAGTATTTTGAAAATCCGCATGTGCAATTATTTTTTATTTATTTTTATGAACCTAACAGTATATTTCTTTTTTCTGAATTATGTATTTTTCTACTGAAGCGGAATTGTATAATATTACCCAAATTTTTTGTAAGTTATCATTCTTCGCTATTTTTTAGTGTTTTGGTCAATTTTGACAGTGAAGGAGTAATTTTTCGGTAAAGGTTAATCTATACTTTATAAAGTAGGCTAAAGATGGTACAAATTGAAAACAAATTGGTCTCCAAGGACCTAATATCGTCTGAGATACAGTTGTTCTAAATGAAGAAAAACATTCTTTGTTATCCATTCTTCGCATTTGATTTCAGTGTACCTCCAAACACTTTAATTCCGATTTTGAACCAAATCGGTAGAGAACTCAAAATTCAAAATGAACATCGAAATTAATCAGGTTGACATTAAATTTGACATCAGCACCCCCCTAACATGACTTACGCCGCTTTCTAACCAAATCGGTGTGAATATCTAGAAATTCAAGATAGCCGCTAAAACTATGGATTTTGATAGGCACAGATCGGCATACTTATATATGCAGTCGGGGGCGTCAAGATTGTAAATTATATGGGCACAAAAAATGTGCACAATGCGCAGGTCTTTTATATTGTGCCGTATAATAAATTAATCACTTTTTGGACCATCTTAAAGAACGTTGCAAAGAAATGTGATTACAACAAAAAAATCGAAAATACGTAATTCTTACATTCCGGTGGCAGTTTAACACCTCTCTTCCCAGCTATTCGTCATAAAACAGACAAAAATATCGAATTTCAAATCGACGTCCGCTCGCTCCGAAGGGCTTCTCACAACTGATTTACTCCGGCGAAATAATCGTTTTATCAACAATCGCGCGGGCCGGAGATTCTCATAGGTTTTTTGTATGACGGAACTGAATTTAAAAATTCCTGAACTTTGAGGGAATTACAGAGAAAATCTAGATTTACTGAATTATTTTTAATAAACGCTCTTGGTTCTTGATCTTATTTACTCTGAGATTGTGGAAAGATTTTAATTAAATATGTTTGTAATGGGTGCAGTTAACATAACGGCGAAGGCACTGTCGAGCGTTTTACTTAAAATTACAGTAGATATTTCATATATAATGTAAAAGATTACAGTTTAAGAATTTACGTGACTGAAAACATTAGACACTTTCGTAACTTTCTGTTAAGAAGTTGCAGATAAATTATGTGTTGTATTGCTTACGTTAGCATACTGCGAAGTGACGTTTAGCGCCTTATTTGAGACTGCCCCCTTAAGGTGTTTCGAAGGGGCGCTTCATAGGGCGCTTGGGTCGAATTTTGCTTAGCTAGCGAAGTCTGAAAATGGGGAAAAGTTAGAGCATTCAGTGAAACAGTATGAAAATGAAAGAGTATGAAAAAAAACTAGTTAAACTTATTATTAATATTGATTTTTTTATTCATAGTGAACTAGTTAGGTTAGATTTTTTCATGCTGTCAATGACTTTAAATTAATTTTAAATATTGTGCCGATTCATACGTGTGTTGATTTGTCCAGTCATCGATGTACGTGTGCAGCTTGGCAAAACATTGTAGACATAGTTATACCACTCTCCTAAACACTAAACATGTCCATTAAAATGGCAAGACTTGACGCCTGTTGCAGTGATGGGGTATATCTATGAGTGAGAGAGGTAGTACTATAGAAATAATCGTGTAGAGTACAACTTACCAAATTTACAGAACCCATAGTATTTACCATCATGATGGAGGAATACGTATGCAAGCCGCAGAACTCGTGCCATCAGTAAATACAAGGAACGTAACTAGTAAATATTAAATAATAAATAGTGCCCAGAAAGCATTCTTTGGTCGCACTGGAAGAATGAAAAGGCACTATGAATTCATATTTCGGCCTCATATTTTTGGCAAAGATTTTTTGCGCATTGGAACGTCAAAGTATTTAGAGATATCCATTGTTGACGTCCTTTAAAACCTTTAAAATTGTCTTTACGGTGCATTTCTGATTTATATTTAGATGTTTTATATACTTTAATGCTGCTGAACCCCGTCCTAATTTTTCTCAAACTTCCTCTAACTGCAAACAGTAATTCAATTTACAATTTAATGAGAGCATTTGAGATTCGACAAATCATTTGTAAAAGTATCCTCACTCGTCTTTACGCATACCTTGGACAAAGACTAATTGCAAAATCCAGCACTCTTTTCCACCTTTGGTCAAGACAGTTTTAGATATTTTGCCACAAAAATACACAATACGCTACCAGAAAATAATAAATAGAGTCAAACTCAGAAATCGTCAATTTAAAAAATTTTTTTAATATGCTCCAATGATCGAGCCTTCAGTGGTGCCCTCACCCAAACGCCCTGTCATTGACAGATACTGTAGTATTGTTTAAAAACTTGCTGTGTTGTATTGCATGTACAGTCTGGCAGAATATTGTAGACAAATAATACATTCTGAACTAAACAAGTCATTTCTATGGCAACCCCAAAGTGTTTGACATTTTATTGTTGTTTTTCAAAAACTGTTATACCCGATCACCGTTGTTTACTTTAGTTAGTTACAAATCATTTCAAATGAATAGACCAATAAACAGCGGAACGAGGGAAGTTATTTACTGTGTATTTGAAGCTAGGGAATTCCTGTCCAATTTTGGAGACGTTTACAAACGCACTACTGAAATCACTGAAGAGTTGTTATGGTGGTTGAGAATTTTTTTTTATTATTTTAGTTAGTTGTATATTTAAGTTTACAAAATAACACTTTTAATATTACATATAGTTATAATCATTTAAAAACGAATAACTTTGGGGTTCAATTATTTAATTTTTAAACAGTTGAACCCAAACGTTTTAAGGGTTCAACTGTTTAAAAATAAAACAATTGAACCCCAACGGTGCAAAGTGCTAAAGAAATTGAAATTTTTGGAAAAGGTAGGAATTTTGACAATTTTCTTTCACTAAAGATTTCACAGGTTTGATTTGAGTATGAAACCGAAACAATCGAGACACTTGAATGGCTACAACTAGAGATTCCAGTTTTGAACAATTCGACCGCAACGATGAAAATTGCTTACGAAAAAGAATCTTTATGAAAAATGTGTGATCTTAAAAAAAAGTATCCGCAACGAGTTCACAGGTTTGAATCTAGTATGAATCAGAAAAAATGGAGAGAATCGTATGGTTAAAACAGAAGATATAAGCTTGAACAGTTCGACCCCAACCGTGCAAAGTACTCGTGAAATAGGTATTTTGGGAAAAAGTTCTAATTTTGAAAAATTTCTTTTCGAAGAGATTTCACAGGATAGATTTGAGTATGAAAGCGAAAGAATCGAGAGAATCGCATGGCTAGAACCAAAGATTTCAGCTTAAACAGTTGAACCCAATCAGTGCAAAGTGCTCATGAAATAAAAACTTTTGGAAAATGTAAGAATTTTGAAAATTTTCTTTCAGAAACAAGTTCAGAGGCTTGATTTAACTATGAATACGAAGAAAATCGAGAGAAATGTATGCCTAGAAGCGGAGATATACAGTTGATCAGTTCGACCCCAAACCGTGCAAAGTGTTCATGAAACAGAAATTTCGAAAATATTCGGATTTTGAAAATTTTCTTTCAGAAAAGCGTTCACAGGCTTCATTTAATTATGAATCCGAAGAAAATCGAGAGAATCGTTTGGCTAGAAGCATAGATATAAGCTTGATCAGTTCGACCCCAACCGTGCAAAGTGCTCATTATATAGAAATTAGCTTAGGAATGTTTGTATTTTGAATATTTTCTTTCAGAATTAATTTCGGATCGCAAATTTACTTGGGAATCAAAAAATAATTAGAGTCGTTTTGCTAAAATCGGATATTTCAGCTTGAACACTTAGACCGCAACGGTACAAAGCGCTCACTAAATGGGTATTTTTTGAAAAATGGTTTTTCCTTCAGAATCGAAAATTTGCGTAAGAATCCAAAATAATTGATTGAGTCGTATGGCTAGAACAGGAATATCAGATTAAACAGTTCAGCCCCAAAGATGCAATGTGATTACGAAACAGGGTCTTTATGAAAAATTATTGATTTTTTAAATACTTCTATCAGACACGAGTTTAAAGATTTGATTTGAGTGTGAATCCGAAAAATTCGACAGATTCCTTTCTCTAGAACCTGAGATTTCAGCTAAAGCAGTTCAACCCCAACTGTGGAAAGTGCTCATGAAATGGATTGTTTTTGAAAATGATTCGATTTTTGAAAATTTTCAATAAAGATCGAATTTTCTGTAACCATATCGAATCCATAGAACTGAAGATCTCATAGAAAACACTTCCAACCCAACAGTGCCAAGTGCTCACATGGAGTCTGACATTTATAAGTAGACAATAATTGAGGGCGCTGTGATCGTTCAAAAGGTTTTAAATCGCAACACGGATATGGCTCATGGGCACGATGGTCCAAGTGAATCTTTTGTATTATTTAATTTAAAATGATGCCACATAGTGAATTTACCGTTATTAAACAAGTATATTTTGTACTTTACACAAAAAGTGTTCATATGAACAGAAAGGTGGAGGAATGAGGGAAATAATAAATAAATACATAATTTGTAGTTTAAAAACATTTATTAAAAAAAAAAGTTACTAAGAGAAGGTGTAAGTAAGAGTGCATTAAGTAAGAGAGTCCCACCAAGATACCAGGCCCAGGGGGCACTGATTTAGCTACAATTTGGAGCATATGCTCTAAGGATGAGAAGGGGGATAGAATTTAATAAGGTGGTGTATACATGGCAACCTAGAGCCAATATGGGAATGTAGGATAGATAATAATAATAATATTTATTTGAAACACCCATTATTTGACAAAAATATTTAAGAAGGCTTTGACTGTCCGACTAGGAACAAATCCCGTTTTAGGACAGTCAAATTGACAAGTTTAGTTAATATTAATTAATAAACATGTATATGAAAGAATATAAAAGTATCCATAAAGTAAATTTAAAAAAAAAAACCAAATTTCGAGTTTTTTTGTTTGTTTTTGTTTTAAAAGTATGATATGCATTTTTTAAATTTAGTGTTGAGTAATAATGAATTACGTTGTTTATGTGTGTGTAATAGAATTTTCCTGATATACAGTTGTCTGACATCAAGAACTTGCATTTCTTTGAATAATTGATTTTAGATCTTTTACAGATATTTCTAATAGATTCCTCAATCTCAAGTGTTCGACCACCCTTGTTTGAGATGTCTAAACAGTGTCGGATTTTCAGAATTCGCCACCCACATTATAGATAAAAATCACTCATTTAATAAATCTTCCGGGATAGACGTATTACATAGAAATGGGATAGGTCTACGCCTTAATAATCTTGAAGCCGTTGAAATAAAAAAGTCATTAAAAATCAATAAAACCAATCTACTTAATAAACAACTAGATTTGTCTAATACCCCCATTTTTTAAATATTTCCATTACCTCCACCCACCTTCACCCCTCCCTCTGAAGCTCTTCCTCCCTTGCCCCCCACCTAAGTTGATGTTCTGTCTCTCTCTTCTAATTTTCTATTAAATACCATGTATTTCTGTATTATGTTTAATATATTTTTATTCACCCCTGATGAAGGTTCAGGTTGAATCGAAACCGGTTGGATGAAAAAATAATAAAGTGGAATTAAAACAAAGTTATTTTATTTTTTATAATTATGTATTCCCACAAAGTGTTTGCTACATGTAAAGATTTAAATTAGTGTAGTTTATTCGAGGGACGTATTTAATTTTATCAGTTGGGGGAAGTTTAACTTTAAGGCAGGGAGGGGGCTGTAGTGGGGGTTACGAAATTGATGTGTGAATAACAAATGAGTCAATGAAGTTAATATTTTTAACATCGATATGATCTAAGCAGGATTTAGTCGCGCCCTGTTCTCGAGTAGGGGTGTTGATTGTCTGAATGAAGCCATTTTCGGTGAGAAGACATAAATAATCGATTGATTGTTGATGAAATTGAGGAATAGTATTGATATTGAGATCGCCTATAATGATTTGATGTTTAAATTTTTAAGTACTGATGATGATAGATTGAAGGGAATTCAAAAAAGTGTCGATGTTTTGGAAAGACGGTGATCGATATATTGCGAAAACACTATTATGTAACAAAATCAGCAACAACGTAATAGTAGAATCTAGATGTAAAAAAGAAGTGGCTGGAACCTTCTCGAAGATTTTCCAGAAGTAATCCTAACATCTGACAAAAGGGCGACACTTGCGTTGCAAGTGGCCTACGTGACTTAACACACGAGGGCCCGCCGGCACAAAGGCGATCATCGCCAGCTTGGCTCACTCAGATCCCGGCATCCAAGCACTAAGGTAGATACGACGTGCCCTTGGGTGCGCGGCCACCCGCTGCGGAGTTTTTTGGCGTCTTCGCCGCCATTTGCATCATGTACAGTGTAAACTCGTTATCTTTGCATTGAACCTAAATATTAAAGCCAGTGACCGGTGCCCTAACTCGCTGTGTCCTGCCTGAAGTTGTACGTGTGAGATACGGAATCCCTAGACCTCACACCTTTTTATGCTGAAGGGATTGTGACTCCTGTGGCTGAAAACCTCACGTAAGCAGAATTGTTTCATCCTCTTTTATGTGCCGTAATAACTGTGCCCTTTTGAATATCATGCCCGATTTGAGATTCACCAGAGAGATTATCGAGCCTCAAATTAGATTAGATACTTCCCCTTGTTGTGAATCCCGTATGTAATTACCTATAAATGTTTCCCCTGTAATAAACCCTGTCCAGAAAGCATGCCTCTTTTCACTGGTAGCTAGTTACATTCCGATATAAGGCTGCGGCCGACCTACGACATGAGAGAGTTGTGATGCCTCTACCAATTGAGCTAACCTGATGGAACCTGAGATCAGCCCCGCTTCTGGCCTCGAGGTGAGTTAAACTGCCTTCTCTACACTAGCACCCAACGTGTCCTTCTCCCCTTCTTACACTAACGCCTAAACGTGGGGCCACATCCCAATTTCTACATCACTGGCGGCCAACTTGGGACCCCATCCTCTCCTTCCTTACACTGCATCGTGGGGCCTCACCCCATTGCTCCTTACAACACATAAAGAATTATTCAATACAATTTCTAAACAGTTTGCTAGAGATAATACAATTTCGTTGAACTTGCGCTTGAATTCCGTTTCTTATGTAAACAACAATCCAACTAAATTTATTAATATTTACAGTGTTTATAATTTTAGAGGTATAATCTTTATGGAGCCTAGGAGATAGGACTAAATGAATGGATTGAATGTTGGTTTTAATTTCTGGCTTCCTGCTTCTTCTTGTTTCTCGCTACTTCTTATTTCAGTTTCTAGTTTCCCGCATTTATGTTTTGGTTTTTCTTCTCGCCGCTTCTTGCTTTTCATTTCCAGTTTCCAGATGTTTCATGCTACCCTCGTTTTCCCGCTTCCAACACAAAAAAATCACAATAAAATTATATTTAAAAAAAAAACAACAAAATTTGACTTGAGTCATTTACCTTCTGGACGTTTTTGTTTACAATAAACTGTCAAATTTAATACTTTATCACTTTTCCTACCTCATTTTGCCATGGTGAAAAAAGGATTCAATTGAAATAAAACAAATGTGCAATTAGTATATTATTGTTAATAATATTTATTTAAAAATACTAGTTAGGGCCACAATCATAAAATGAATGGACATTAATACATACATATATAGAAATTTCTGAAATTTACAAGCATTTTATTATAATAATATAACCTTTAAATTAAATCATACATTTTTTTATTTTCTCGTCAACGGTAGTAATATAGAAAAAAAATTAGGTAATGATATAATTACGGTACATCAAAAGTCAAAGACCAATTGTTGACTTTTGCAAAAAAATCTTTATTTTTAAGAGACGGTTGATCTATGACATGTTTTACAAAGTTAGGGACATCTCTAAAAGATTAATTTTCAGAGTCAAATATTATGTCCGTTGTTCAAGCATTGATTCAATACAGATATCTGTTGTTCAAACATTGAGCTAATGGAGATATCTGTTGTTCAGACATTCAGCCAATGCTGATATCTGTTGTTCAGACATTGAGCCAATGCAGATATGTTGTTCAGACATTGAGCCAATTCAGATATGTTGTTCAGACATTGAGCCAATACAGATATGTTGTTCAGACATTGAGCCAATGCAGATATGTTGTTTAGACATTGAGTTAATGGAGATATCTGTTGTTCAGACATTCAGCCAATGCAGATATCTGTTGTTCAGACATTGAGCCAATGCAGATAAGTTGTTCAGACATTGAGCCAATACAGATATTGTTTATTGACAGATATTGAGTTAATGGAGATATCTGTTGTTCAGACATTCAGCCAATGCAGATATCTGTTGTTCAGACATTGAGCCAATGCAGATAAGTTGTTCAGACATTGAGCCAATACAGATATGTCGTTCAGATATTGAGCTAGATAGATATCTGTTCAGACATTGAGCTAATGGAGATATCTGTTGTTCAGACATTCAGCCAATGCATATATCCGTTGTTCAGACATTGAGCCAATGCAGATATTATCCGTTTTCAGGCATCGAGCCAATGCAGATATCTGTTGTTCAGACATCGAACCGATGCATATATCTGTAGTGCAGAAATTGAGCCAATGCGATATTTATTTTATAATCCAGACCTTTGACTTCCGAGGTAAACATTTTAATATCTCCAAGCACATGTTTTTCAGATATGCATATACAAATGTATTTAATACAGCCAAAGAAAAGTATTTCACTAGATGATATCAATATTTGACAGCCTCTTTCTACAAGGATAAAGTTGGAGCAAGTGAGACTATTATAGCACCTCATAAGGAAATGGGAGAAGGAGACGAAGGAAGTGGAAAGATGAAAAGTATCCGATTAGGTAATTACAATTCGAAATGGGGTTCCCTCACCTGTGATACTGAAAGTATATCTCATTCCGTAAAGTGTGAAAACATACCGTTAAATTGGATATAAGGTGAAAAATTCCACAATAATTTTTTTTAAAAGGAAAAACATTCCCGGGTTACAAACAACCTGACAATATTTGAAAAACTACCATCATAATAAATAGAAAATATTTGTTTGTGCGATGATGGAGGACTTAGCTAGCAGATTTGAACCCACGACAACTGGGTGGGAACCCAATGCATTTGTCTACTCTGCTACAAACCGGTCAATTTACAATCTATGAAGATAAATTATATAATAGAATCAAGTTTTTCTGAATTTGTTGATAATTAACCCGGGGCCTTAAGTATACGGGATTGTCCTTATCCTTAGGATTAAAGACATTTTGCTTAACGGCATATGGTAAGCCTTGAAAATTGACATGAAACGACATTAGCGCCCCCTAGTGGCTACAGTCGTTTGTAGTAGGAATTTTGACCTAAATCCACCTTCAAAACCTTTCACGATAATTTGCAAGATGTCAGTATATTCGGTATATATTTTCGAATTACAAAAATTATTGTTAATTTTAGGTATGAATGGTAAATTTGTCACCTTCCACATGAGACCTGGTAGTGTAATGGTCAGAGGAGTTGCTTTCTATTCGGACTATCTGGGTTCGATTCCTTTCCGTTGTAATGTTTTTTTTTTTATTATTTTTTTTATACTATTGTATAAATTTAAATTAAATTAAAAATGTCAAAATAATTAAGATTTTTTAATGATATTCGATATTTAAAAATATTTTATAAAACAGACGTAGAACGGTCAGAAAAAGATTATATTTCTAATTTGATTTTGATGAATGCTAAACCTATGTAAATTTAAAAAATATATAATTCATATTTTTCTCCTTATAAACATCATGTTTATGGTATTGCGTAATAATATTATCATTATTTCGGAATAATAAATTATTCCTCTCCACCTTAACTGCAATTGTGATTACATTTCAACGACAATATGTTTTTAAAGAAGTTTGTGGTTTAATTATTACAGTATTATTAAAAATTATAGGTGCATCACACATACTTAACATGTGTAGTTTAGTATTACTTACTTTACACTTGTAGTTTATTATAATTTTTAGAATTTAAATCACTTAACGTTACTATGCAACAAATGACTTACTAAATAACTGCAGTTAACGGGGAGAGGGATGTCGGAGAGTTATTATTTATTAATTCAAAATAATGATAGTATTATTATGCAATACGATAAACATAATTTTTTATTTAAAAACATTATGTTTATTGTATTGCATAATAATACTATCATTATTTTGAATATTTTTTATTTAAAAACATTATGTTTATTGTATTGCGTAATAATACTATCATTATTTTGAATTAATAAATAATAACTCTCCGACGTCCCTCTCCCCCTTAAGCAAAAGGTCTTTAAGCCTAAAGGTACGATTTCAAGGTCGGCGGCAGACTGCAAACCGCAGGGGCAGACCGCAGCGGCAGGCAGCACTGTGGCTGCAGTCTGCGGTCAGGTTAATTTTGCCCACAGCGACATAAGGCTTGCAGTCGCTTCGAATCAAAAAGAAAGAGATTTAAAATAAAAATAAACTTAAAATAATCAATTAATCATTATTTATATAAAAAAAAAATGTTTTCAAACATAAAATATGTGTTGTTACTCTGTGGTCAGTGGTTGCGGCGCGCAGCAGCGGCAGGCGACAATGATGGCGCGCTGGAAATGTATTTCTATAAAGTAGTATAGAAATCAGTCGTCTACGGTTTGTCACTGCAGTCTGCGGTCTACCTCTGCGATTTGCAGTCTGCTGACCCCGGAATCGTACCTTTAGGATATGGACAATGCCTTACCCTTAAAAGAACCGGAATCAGGCCCCTGATCTTATTGTAACATTACAATGAATAAGGCACAGATCAACTTTCAAAATAAATATTATTCTAACAGATTAGTGTAAATTTATCACTATTTGCACCCATTGAATTTTTTTAAATAAATATGTACAGTGAAACTCTCTTAAGAAGATTTCCAAGGGACTGGAAAAAAAACTAAGTAGGAAAACAATGGAATCCAAATTTGTCAATTTATTAAATGAAGGTTTTTTTCTAGTATAGTACACATAGTACATAATTAGTATTAGGTATTTATGTTTACATTTATAGTTAAAGTGAATTTAAAATATTTTATTATTTTCGGCTATAACAATATCAATACTTTCATATTTTTCAGTCATAGTATGCGGTGCCGCCAAATGGTGTCACATCACTCCTCTTCTAAGTGATTGCCTACATTGGCAATCACGTAGTCACAGAAAGAGTTCAGTTTAAAATTTCTATTATAGTATATAAGGCACTGGACGGGCTGGTGCTATCATACTTGG
Source organism: Halesus radiatus (assembly GCA_022606495.2). Classification (NCBI taxonomy): domain Eukaryota; kingdom Metazoa; phylum Arthropoda; class Insecta; order Trichoptera; family Limnephilidae; genus Halesus; species Halesus radiatus. Next base: position 9,438 of record JAHDVE020005008.1, on the reverse strand, counting down.
CTGATCTCTGCGTGAGGGACAATCTTGCTCGGAGGCAACTCACGTTCAGGTCGGCCTAGTCTGATGCGTCCAACAGACTGGTTGAACCCTCTCATACAAATTCTGCTAAATTTGGAGACAGAGCTTTCAATATGCTAGGCCCACATTCTTTTTATTTCCCACATTAGGTTTGAGGTCAGAAAGGAATTTCGAAACCTTTAAGAAAAGTCTAAAAACATATCTATTTAAAAGGGGGTACAAACTTGAACAAGGTGTAAAACTACCTTGAGGTGATTTCAGTCACTAAACGTGGCTCAGAAAAATTAACCACTTATCAATTATTAAATGTGGGATGTAGACTTTGCTGTAAAAGTCAATAATAATAACAAAGTCAATTTTTTCAAGTATATTTCGGCACTAGTTTTCGTTTGTGATGGTTTCACCCCCGAACTTTAAAAACTTCTTAGGCGAGAAGCAGTTTTAGCGTTCTTATGTGGAAAAGTTTTTAGCAGTTTTTTAATGGAATTTCTAGGGACCGAAAAACAAAACTTCTTAAGAGGAACGGCTGCGCGGCCTGTTTTATACAAAACTTAATTTGGGATATGATGCCAAAATACTCATCTACACCTGATATTTTTTCATGAAAAAGTATAGTAAATATCTAGTATGGATTAGAAGTAATTTATTTATTTTTGTTTAACCATTGTAGAAAATAATATTAACGTAACCTAAATGAAATATGAAAACGGAAAAACTGACAGAAAATAAAAAGATTTCAGTCACATCTGAGACTCGAACCCAGAACCTCTGCCTATCCGGGGCAACCGCTTAACCAACTTAGCTAATGAGACCAGTTCAATTTATGCCATCTTCATCGATATCATATCTCAAATTCAAGATTTGTTAATATTATTCTCCATTTTTTGAGGTTTTTAATCTCTATAAAAATAATTAATAATTAAAAATAGTTTTTTTTTTTTACATTAGGCATTAAAGGAATTTATTTTTCGTGATTTTAGAGGCACCTTTAACAATCATTTGGGGACTAACGGTGATTTTAAAAAAAAGTTTTACTCCGTTTCCTTTGAAAATATATTGAAATATAAAATAATATATTTTTTAAAGTATTAAAATAAGCATTATGGTGGACTTTAAATTAAATTAAAAACGACCAATTTACGTTGGAACTCAAATTTGCAGTACATAATTTAAAGAATCGACCCCTTAAAAACTACTTTTTTTAAAAATTTTATTTGTGTAATCATATTTATATAGCAAATATGATAATTTTTTTTTTTAAATTTAACCTAACTTAATTTAATTTTTAGTTACCTCTAAAATGATGAATTATTGACTTTTTTTCATGGCATATACTTCATAAATTTAAAAGAAAAATTAATAAAATACTTCTCATCCGTACTAGACATTTACTAAACCAAAAAATATATCTTTCAGTTTGGATGGGTATTTTGGCCTCAAATTCAAAATCAAGTAATGTATGAAACAGGCAGCGCAGCCGTTCCTCTTAAGTAGGAACTTCTTAAACGAGTTTCACTGTATATAGCAACCTTTAAATCTATGTTTGCAGAATATTTGAAAGTAGCTTTTGCAGTCTTATTTGAGAGTATTTTATAATAATTGTTTGAATATACGTCATATTTTTATGAAAAATTGTAGGTACAGTCAATTCTGTTTCCAAACAGTATTTTTTTTTACGCAGTCCACAAAAAGTAATGGTAATATATATAATTAGAATCGAATTGAGGTAGTATTAAAAGATGAAAATGATTTCAGTCCATGCATGTGACAACAGATGCGTTTATTGTCTGACAGCGGGATATCGTTGCTGTTCCGACTTAACCTCGTTATCTATAAAATCATGTTTTCTCGGGAGATGAAAGAAATTGTTTATTTTTCATATTTTAAATTACTTTAAAGCAATTCTTTTTTTATATAACCTCTGGTATGCCACGTTTCCCCCAAAAACAAAATCCTTAGTGGGCCAGCCATAAAATAAGAGTGTTGCGCGGCATGTGCTGGCTGACAGTAATTTCGTGATTACTCGCTGCTGTTTAGCGAAATTATGTTTTTGTAAATTCTACTGTCTTACTAGATAATGTATTTATCAAAATTGTGTGTATATAAGCATAAATAGTTTCCCAGAATAGCTGCCTATATTCAGAGAAATGATTTTTTTCTCTCATTTAATATTAAAAAAATTAAGTAAAGGATTTCAAAGAAATTTTTGTGGTTTTATTATATTTTTATAAAGCTAAATAAGTGTCCTTCACAATGAAGATAGAATTTTTTTTTGATGACGCTTCAACTATGGTGACACACTTTTCAAGAATAAAATAAATATATTTATTTGCACGTGACGAAACAACAAGATCGAATAATATTAAATTTAATTGTTTCCTTGGCAAGTGAATAAAATATATTTCAGTACGCTAGGAGCATTTTTTAAGGTTCGAAATATAATAATAATAATAATTGGATGATTTGTATAGCGCTGTTTTTGTGAAAAATTATCTCAAGGGCGTATATACTATTAAACTTTTTTTTATATGAATACCGCACAAGAGTCCCAACCGTCTGGAGCCAGTGACTATGGCATCCCCATTTGGGGAATGTTGGGAGGCTGAAGGTATTGGGAAGGGGAAGAAGGGGAAGGGGATCTGGTTACCAAATACGGCTAAAAGCCATTTCAAGCAACATTTCAAATCGGAATAGTGGTCTTTCACCAGGGCGATACTTAGAGTATCTTCCACTCTGGAACGTGCGCAAATGTACTATATATAATTTTTAAATTAATTAATTGTGAAACAGCACAAATTAATTAAGTAAAATTTACTTGTGCACGCCGGGATTTGAACCCGCGACCTTCGGATTCGTAGTCGAGAGCCTTACCCCTCAACCATGGTGGCCGTCACTGAGTCGGGTGCGTTGATAGAGAACGCCACTCCAGCATCGCTGGGACACAACGGGTACAAATGTCATAGTGCCGCTCCGGCGTTAATTAATTTTTTAAAAGCATTATTTAAATAAAAAAGAATTGCTTTAAAATAAGGAAAATATATAGTTTCTTTAATTTCCTGAGAATAAACACTTTCGTAGATACGAGGTAGACATAATGAATGTACTGTCTTTTTTTACACGGTATTCTGTGAACGTATCCACCGTGTAAAAACAGAATTAAGTGTGTTTCGGTATACATAGTTGGCGAAGAATTAACTGTTAAAACCTTCAATGTGACCAAATTTACACTATTACATATACCTATATGAAGACAAAATGTAGTAATGCATATTATTTTCTTGGGACAAACCCTGTGGTAAGAATATAATCTTTAATATTATTTGTATAGATTGAGATCTTAGATTAATTCTTTTAAGAATTCATAAAACACATAAATCAATAATATAAAATTGAACAACTTGTATGAAGAGTATACGGCACAGCTTTGCTTACACCTGGTATGAAAATTACAAAAATTATAATACATACATAATATATAAATAGTATTAATAATTGCACTTAGTATTTATTAATCAATCGTTAATGGTTTTTATTCGGCCATGATGGCATAATACAAACCCTTTGTGCCATCGGAACAAACATTGTGACAAATCTGGAAATACAGAAGGAAACCATTCATCAGATTTGGAACCGTTAGAACAAACATTGTGTCAGATTTGGAACCATTGTGATAAACATAGCAACAGATTTTAAATCATTAGAAGAAAACATTGTGGCAAATTTGAAACAGTTGGAACAAATATTGTGTCAAATCTGAAAATATTGAAACGAACCGTGTTTCAGATTTGGAACCAATGGAACAAACATTGTTTCAAATTTGGAACCATTGTATTAGATTTGAAATCGTTGGAAAAAACATTGTCTCGAATTTGAAACCATTGGAACAAACATTGCATTAAATTGTAACAAACGTTTATCAAAATTGAAAATATTGGGACAAACATTGTGTCAGATTTGAACTATTGAAACAAAAATTGAATCAAATTTAAAACAATTAGAAAAAACAATTGGAAAAAACATCATGTTACATTTTTAACCATTTGTACAAACATTGTTGCAAAAGGCTTAAAAACATCTCGAAATGTCGAAACTCATCATAGTTTTACACAATTATATTATAATTCGAACAGATAAATAGAATACACACAGCATTTATTACATCATCACAACAGGGTTAGTTTACCGATCTCAGCTGGATAATGATGAAGAGGTTAGGGCTATTTCTGGTAAGGAGGGACGGACAAACTTCACATCTTGGAAGTACTGGTGCGAGAGTGCGTTTCGGGCGGAAATTCGTTTACTCGGGTCGTAGGTCATTAATTTCTGAAAAGAAAAGAAGTTTTGATCATATTCAAAAATGTTCTTTTTATAAAAAGAAACACAAACATTTCATAAAATGTTGCTTGTGCAATGATGGAGGACTTAGCTAGCAGAGGATTGAACCCGCGACGCCGGGGGTAGGAACCCGACGCATTTGTCCACGCAAATACTAACCGATCTTTGTGTGGCACTATAGGTCAGCAGATTGGTTCGGTCTGCGGGCTCACTTTAATACTTTCCCGTGGTCAGCTGTCTGCTTTCAAACTTCGGATCCTTCTAAACGTGCCCAGGAAATCGGTGAAGTCATCATATCTGCGATGGATGGCTTCATTCAATCCACCGTTAAACAAACTGGTGTAGGCTCAAAGCCATGGATCTGTCGACAATGCTCCGAGGTAGTTCAATAAAAAAACGCGACTTACCGATCCTACGACACATCCTGAATGTCAGAAAACAGATCAGTATATAACAAATTGGCAAAAGAAAGGAAAATTCGGGAGCCCCAAAATATCTGAAAAACCATCGACACTGTGTAGAAACAGGCGGTCCTTTTGATAGATCTTAACAAACAGATTGCAATCTTTGGAACAGACATCAGGTGGGAATGCTGTCCTTGTTCTACCAGTATTTCAATGGAAGATGCTCTAAGGAACTAGTGTCATTGATCCCTTTGGCACCGGTGCAGTCAGAAAACATGCCAAAGTGCACCCAACAATTGTCACGTGAGAATGGTTCAGTTCTATAACTCATTCCAGTGTTCAACAGCTCGGCTGTCGAATGATCTGCTGGTGTCTGTTTCCTCCCTCCTACAACATGGGTCTCTTCAAGATCCAGGTTCACTTCTTCCTATTCTCTAAAAGACCCTCCATATAGCATCCCCAAATGGGGCATCGAGGGAAATTATTGTAATTGGGGCCTCCTGTGTGGAGTAACCGCAAAAATAAATCTTTTATAATTAATATTTTTAATTGACCAATGTAAAAATATATGACATGTGCCTACCTAGTTTGATGGTCATATAGGTCTGTAGATAAGTATTTGAATGAAAGAAGGAAAATAATAAATAAAAGAGTCCCAACTGTTGAGAGCCAGTGGAACCATGACATCCCACATTTTGGGGTAGGTTGTGAGTTTGAAGGAAGTTGGAGGATGAAAATAAGATGAGAAATTAAATGTTTGGGAAGTACTTGACAACTAACTAAATACATGAAAAAAGACTTAAGTCATTTACAGAATATTATTATTATTTTATGCGATAGTACGCTACTGCATCAATCTACCTCTAAACAAAAAGTCTGAAACTTTTTACAGTCTGCGTAAAAGTCTGAAACTTTTCACAGTCTGCGTAAAAGTCTGACCCTTTTCTCAGTCCGCGTAAAAGTCTGACACTTTCACAGTCCGCGTAAAATAACTATATATCGTCGAGCCAATGCCAAAGTCGCAAATCTGCAAAAGCATCATTTCGAGATACTGATGTTTGAGGTTTTGGAACTTTTTTTATTTATTATATTGCTGCTTCCAGCCATCCAGAGGAAGTGAGACTATGGCATCCCCAATTGCGGTATGTTGTGAGGCTGAAGGCAGTGGGTAGGGAAAGGAGATGGGGGAGAATAAAGTGGGGAAGTGCCTAGCTATTTACATCTGGTAACCAAACATGGCTAAAGCCATTTCAAGCAATGTTTATATTTCCTTCTTCGTAATTTTTCTTCATTGTTCTTTTCTTTCATGGAACCTTTACCAAGAACAGGTCTTGTGTCCAGAGACCTAATGTTTCATGACCCATCTCCCTTGTTTTTACAATCTATAATGGTCAAGCTTACCAAAAACAGGTCCTGAGCATCGGAAGACAGCTGTGGCACCACCTGCTGCAGGGGGGTGCGCTTCCAGCGGGGGAACATAGCCTTGTAGTCAGGCAGCTGTGAGATGCCTGGCCAGGAAACCTCGTCAGGGGTGCCCATGGTGCGGAAGATCCGGAACAGCTGGTCGATCTCACTGTCTCCGGGGAAGAGGGTGCGCTTCGTTAACTGGAAAAGAAATAATATATGAAGATTGACAACAATAATGTAACATAATTAGGAACTTTGCTATATTTTCGAGTTCCCAAACGTTATAACACAGAATGGAAAAGGACATTGTTAATGTACAGAGATTGCCGAGCATACAGCTTGCAATTTTGTGCCAACCGCAGGACATCACAGATTTACGAACTCAATCAGCCAATAAGGTGAAAAAGGAATAAGGAGGAAAGAATGGGGGGGCTGGGGCGGGCGGCGCCGGCTGACCTCTGGCAGAGAGAAAAAAGGAGCAAAAGTATCAACAAAATGTTTTAAAAATGAAACCCGGTGATAACAAACATCATCAATTCATAGAAACGCATGACCCAAGCGTAGGTTGGGTCATGTGTTATTGGTTGGTCAATAAACAAGTGCGGGCCAGAGATTTTGGTTGGTCAATAAACAAGTGCGGGCCGGGGGTTTCGGCCCCATCACCAGATTAAAATAAATGTATGTCACAATTAAATTTAGAAACACACTTTCTCTCTCGGTTACAATCATAATATTAATGTATATTTGCCATGCAATAGTTTGTTTAATACATATACAATATGATGGCAGTTGGATTGCAGAAGGTCTGGATGGTTGGTCAATAAACAAGTGCGGGCCAGGGATTGCGGCCCCATCACCAGATTAAAATAAATGTATGTCACAATTAAATTTAGAAACACACTTTCTCTCTCTCTCGGTTACAATCATAATATTAATGTATATTTGCCATGCAATAGTTTGTTTATTAATAGTCTGGATAGTTTGGTGTAAACAAGTGCGGGCCAGGGATTGCGGCCCCATCTTAGATTAAAATAAATGTATAATGCAATTAAATTTAAGAAACACACTTTCTCTCTCATAAGTTTGCAATCACTTAATATTAATGTATATTTGCCCGTACAGTAGTTTGTTTAATACATATACAATATGATGGCAGTTGGATTGCAGAAGGTCTGGATGGTTGGTCAATAAACAAGTGCGGGCCAGGGATTGCGGCCCCATCACCAGATTAAAATAAATGTATGTCACAATTAAATTTAGAAACACACTTTCTCTCTCTCGATTACAATCATAATATTAATGTATATTTGCCATGCAATAGTTTGTTTAATACATATACAATATGATGGCAGTTGGATTGCAGAAGGTCTGGATGGTTGGTCAATAAACAAGTGCGGGCCAGGGATTGCGGCCCCATCACCAGATTAAAATAAATGTATGTCACAATTAAATTTAGAAACACACTTTCTCTCTCTCGGTTACAATCATAATATTAATGTATATTTGCCATGCAATAGTTTGTTTAATACATATACAATATGATGGTAGTTGGATTGCAGAAGGTCTGGATGGTTGGTCAATAAACAAGTGCGGGCCAGGGATTGCGGCCCCATCACCAGATTAAAATAAATGTATGTCACAATTAAATTTAGAAACACACTTTCTCTCTCTCGGTTACAATCATAATATTAATGTATATTTGCCATGCAATAGTTTGTTTAATACATATATAATATATTCATATTTTAAATCCATCCATTTGAATATTTTATTACAAACTCTCCCCTTTGCAAACATGATGATGATTTCAAACAAAAAGAATACAACGCCCATATAACCCGCTGATGCAATAGAATCAATTGTACATTCACAAACGCTGCAATGACTAAAAGGGTTAAATTTTAGATTTTTTATGGTTATGTTGATCCCCAACTACTTTTTCCATTTACTTTAATATTATATATTCTTCTTACACTTGTTTATTTCTACTTATTTCCAAAATATTTTTCAAAAAATATTCTCACCATTTCTGCGAAGATGCACGCTAAACTCCAGACGTCGATAGCTGTAGAGTAGAACTTGGAGCCGAGCAGTATCTCCGGGGCCCGGTACCACAGGGTGACCACCTCGTGCGTATAGATCCTGACGGGGATTCCGAAGGCCCGTGCCAGCCCGAAGTCGGCCAGCTTGATGTGCCCTTGCGCATCCACCAGCAGGTTCTGAGGCTTCAGGTCGCGGTGCAGGATTCGGTGTGAATGGCAGAACGCTATGCCGCCCAGCAGCTGGAATAGGTAGCTCTGGAAAAGAATTATTCATCGATTATACACTGAAATTAATAACGATTGATGATTTTAAGATTCTTCTTTATGTGAATACCTCACAAGGGTCCCAACTGCTCCCAACCGTTTGGACCCAGTGAGACTATGGCGTACCCAATTGGAATTTGTTGTGAGGCTGAAGCTAGTGGGCAGAGGAAGGAGATGGGGAAGAGTATGGTGGGGGAAGTGACGGGCTATTTAGATCTGACCGCCAAACACGGTTAAATCCATTTCAAGCAACGTTTCGATTCTGAATGGTGGTCTTTTATCAGAGCGATACTAAGAATATCTTCCACTCTGGAAGGTATCACGACCTCTGGATTCGAAGTCGAGGATCTTAACCACTCAACCCAACCATAGAGGCCGTCTAAATGAATTATTACAAACCATCGTACATAATATATTGTATTGTTAACTGCATATTTAAAAATTCCTGCTACAGACGTTGCCGCCTCTATAGGACAAGCAGAGAACTACTCGACATCCATGTTACGCCGAACCACCGCCGCAGGCGCTGCGTCGTCTGTCAGCAATGAAGAGCTACACTTGACCCACACATCACCCACAGAGAGCGGACATTCCAATGGCCAGATTTGATTCGAATCGAAGGAATAATCTTATCGATTATTGTTATCACAAGCCTGCTGATTGAATATATTATTGGATTATAAACATTCAACATTTTATTTATAGCAGCAACAGTATAGATTGTTTCATGATTTTTTTTTTTTAATAATATCTACGCGGCTATCGCACATGTGATCCATTGAAGGCTATCCCCATATGCAGATGTCACATTGTGATCCATCAGTGGCTATCCCCGTATACGGATGTTGTATATGTGATCCATCAGTGGCTATCCCCGTATACGGATGTTGCACATGTGCTCCATCGGTGGCTATCCCATATGGATGTTGCATATGTGATCCATCGGTGGCTATCCCCATAAGCGGATA
>JAHDVE020005007.1:0-68367 GCA_022606495.2 Halesus radiatus | reverse complement strand
AAGATTTATATTGAAAACCCATTTTGCAATTATAAAAATGATGTTAGCAAAGTTATTACTTGTTAAAAATATTTATTTATTCAAAACATTGCTTCATTATTGAAACATGTAAAATGCTTATATTGTATTATTTACACAAAATATCACCTTTATACAACAACGCAAAAAGGGTGATACTTTAACATTGAGGCAATCCACTTCCTAAAATTCTAACCAAATCGCATACTTCTTATGCGGGTGGTGAAAAGTTTGAAATACTCAAGTAACACCGGTCGCATGTTTCAATTTAATCAACAACAAAAAACACACACCAAAATGTTTGTTCTATTTTTTTTTGTAAAGCTCAGGCATAACTATTAAAATATTTTACGATCATATTCTAAAAAAAAAAAAAATTGTATTATAAACAATACGACAATATCGGAAAAAAGGTTCGTAAGTAGGAGATTTTGCACTTTATTTTTTTCTAGACTTACAAATAGACTCGTCACAAAAATGACCAGTTAAACAAAAGGCCAAGGTATGTTCTACTTCCTGTATTTAATTAAATCATTTATGATGTTTCTAGGCGATCCAATTTTCAAACCAAAAACACATGATTTTTCGTTAGTATTCATTGCATCGCCTTAAGTCGCCGTTAATAGATTTCTTGGAAAAAAACATTAGCAACACCGATAATAAAAAGTATGCCTAAATATTGGGTCTATTACAAAACCTTTGGAAGAAAATGAAAATTAAACAGTATTATTTCCGCTTCCAAACCTTTGGGGATTCCGTTTGAAAATACTTTAAATGAATTTCAAAGGTTGTTTGCATTTCAAGGAGTTCAAACTAGGTCAATCGACTAAAAAGGCCGATAGAAATTATACGAGATGTCACAAACTCACCCTCTATTAAAAGAAAGTTAGATATTCTTGGAATACGAGTTGCAGCTGTATTATTTTTTTTTATAATTTCTTCATAAGATTGGTATTAACTTTGTGGCGTCATTATTAATGAATGCATTAAAAATTACTTTGTAATCACCAATTAATTAATATACAATATGTCAACCGATTTCAAATCTATCATTCAAAATCAAAAACGTTTCAGCTTTCGAAACATGGTGATATGTATATATTAATAAAGCGGTGATTACAAAATAATTTTTAAATCAATTGTTTATCTTTTTTTCTTCTTTTTTATTAAATACCTACAGTATATTGTATTTTTTCCGATTATGAATGAGTACCGCGGTAATTTTCCTTCAAACAATAAGTGCATTTAAAACAAAACTGCAGCTGCAACCTTGAAGTTATTACATGTCCACGTACACCGTTTTTATATCACAAAAAGTTAAGGTCAATTTGTAGCTACACCGAATGTTATTTGCCAATATCCTGCGTGTGGTTTGCATTTTTCAACAAAACCTCAATACTACCGAACGAGGTTCCATAAAAACGAAGGCTGTATCTAATACTGCTTAATATGCACTGCTGCGGAAATTGAATGAAATGCTTAACCATTATGCTATGGAGGTAATTTAATGGTTTTGTAAGAACGTTATAAGTCAGCTGCTTTAATATCACATAGCTAATCTGCTACAATGCATTCCGGATCGCTCATTTCGTGAAGCATTTTCTTGATAAAACCTCAACATCCCCAAACACGGTTTTCGGATGCGTATACCATTTCACGGTGATGACTGTAATATATTAGCTTCCGTTTGTGCAAAATTAGATACGAAACCTATACTATTTCACCAAGTCACCGTGACTGAAATGGTATAGGTTTTGTAAGTGATTTTGTACAAATAAAAGCTAGTCTATTACAACAGTCGTCACCATGACTGGAATGGTATAGGTTTTGTAACTGATTTTGTACAAATAAAAGCTACTCTATTACAGTCATAATGATTGAAATGGGAAAGGTTTTGTCAGTACGCTTCGCGGAACAGAAAGCCGGAACTTACAATAGTTAGGCTGGGCATGATGTGCCTCGTTTTGTAAAGGATGTTTATTTTGTAGAAAATATATTACTGTACCTAACAAGAACGTAAGATCCATTTTCCCTTAGACCAGGTGCGTGCGGGATTACGTCGCCACGTGTAGTAACTTTATAATGTGCACTAAGTGCTTTAATCACCAGAGCAAGACAGACGTATGACGCGTGTCATTATTAAATTGATATTAATCAATATCCGTGTGCCTAATGGTCGTATGACATGACAGGGGTAGTCATCTTCATCCACCATTCCCAACAGACATCCTTCATAAACCAGTTTGAATGCAGGGGTGGAATGAGCCTGCGTACTTAAAAGTATTAAATATTTATTTGCCAACGTCTAATTATAACAAATAATAGAAATGCTTTATTCCAGAAGTAGTGGAATGCAATACATTCCAAAGGTTACAATAATAATACATAAAAATCTAAAAATAAATTCCGATTCGTTTAATAAATTCAAATCCGAAAGCTGAAATCAGTTTTTTGAACGATCTTGTATTATGAAACTGTAGTATTTGTTATTAGATTCATCGTTTCTTTCTACTATTTGGGTACACAGTGTCATTTTCAATATGAGCTATGAACCATTAAAAAGCACATAATGGTAAATATGAAAACACGCTTCTTTTTTATTCATGGTTTTAGAGTTAGTTTGTAGAACACTTTTTTTCCAATAATTTTATGAAATTTTTTATTTAAAAAAAAATAATTATTATTTGTATTACGTCATTTTTTGTTTTTATTATTTCCGAAAAGAAGAAAATGATAAAAGAAGGATATTTAAATCTAATGTAACGCAGGGTAGGTAATTTCTAGCAGTTTTGTATGTTAATTGATAATTTTACTTGAATTAACTGGAGCAACTAGAGATAAACTAATGACCCTAATATAAAAATTAATAGATTAAATAGAAAAATTATTATTTAACTGGGTCTTAGTATTTTCACGAAATCTAAACAACATAATTCTTTAAAATTATTCAAATATTTTTCCACACATATTTAAATTCATAACCTTAAGAGGAACGGCTGTGCTGCATGTTTCATACATATCTTAATTTAGGATTTGAGCCCAAAATACCCATCCAAACTGAATGATATATATATTTTTTTAATTAAGGGTTTAATAAATATCTAGTATGGATGAGAAGTATTTTATTTCAAATTATGAAGCATACGCCATGAAAAAAAATCATTTTTCATAATTTTTGAGGTAATTTTGAAAATTATTTCCGGGTTTACTGTTTTTTTAATAAAAAATTATGATATTTGCAATATAAATATGATTACGTAAATAAAATATAAAAACAAAAAAATTTAAAAAAAACCTTTTTTCGGGTCAATATTTTTAATTATGTACGACAAATTTGTATTTCAACATAAATTGGCCGTTTTTAATTTAATTTAAAGTCCGCCATAAAGCTTATTTTAATACTATTTTTAAAAAATACGTTTTATTTTTATTGTATTTTCAAAGTAAATTTTTTTTTATCACCGTTAGCCCCCAAATAATTGTTAAAGGAGCCTTTAAAATCGCGAAAAATCGATGCCTTTAATTGCCTATATTTCACAATGTAAAACAAAAATAAATAAATTACTACAAATGCGTACTAGATATTTATTAAACTTTTAGGTGAAAAAAAGATCATTTGATTAGTGTTCCAAATCCAAAATTAAGTTTTATATGAAACAGGCCGCACAGCCGTTCCTCCTATTAGCATTTACATCATTATAAAATAATTAAGAAATCCTTGCCATCATTAAAAGCGGGGAAAACAGATTTAATGTGTAAGTACCTTACAGAAAAGAAAATGTTAATTATCACGATTATCTTATGAGTAAATCGGTTTATGCCGAAAATATTAATAAATCATTTCACAATCAATAGATTTTTGAAATGGGTCGGGGTAAATCGAATCACATGAAGTCGTCTCAATGTGGCCTAAACACAGTTTAAAAATGGATTAGAATGCCGAAACAGCTCTGCAAGTATGTAAGTATTCATTATTGTAAATTAATAAAAAATATTATAAAATTTTGATCTACTTAATTTTTATTTTATTTTATTAATTTATTTGCTTGCAATATTTATCTTGCCTTGAAAAAGGCGGCATTTATGTAATATGAGCAACAAAAAGCTTAAAACGATTTTTAGGGTTAGTTTCGTTTGCCAATCCGACCCTGTATGCGAGCACAATTACTCCTCATCCGCACACAAACGGCTGGGTATTCCGAGCCTATTTGACGGAGAGCTTAGCTGATGAATGGTGCAGTTTACTTAAGGCACGCCGCTGCAAATTCCATTACCGCCCACTCAGCGCCGCAGGGTGCCCCTAAATAATGTAGTACTTCGGAATTGAACGCTGGACACCAACCTTTGAAGATTTGGTGCTTTGTAAATCGTTAGAATTGGAATGATCAAGTGGGAACTATTTCCATGTGAATCAAAGCATATAATTTTTTAAATATATTTACCCATCATGGTGTAATCGATAAATTGGAGTATAATATAATTATGATGTGTCTATATATCCACATTACAAAAACATTATATTCCATCTTAATCACAGATCAAATAATACATTCTCGAATTCCTAGTCCTGATCAATAAACGAATCGCCAAGTACAGAACGCGACTAGCCAAGAACGATAACATCCAAGCGATGGCAGCACTGTACTTCTGGCAGGTTCCCATTTACAAGCGATGGAGCCAATTCCCAATAATTTAGATTTAGAATTTAGATTTTTCCATATTTACCTTTTCGTATTTTTTCCTAACAATATGTTTTATCTTTTATTATATTTTTATATACCTACATATTATATTATATGGATCTCGGGGGATTGCACCACTTTCCCCGGGATCTGGAACAAACTCGTTCCTATCCCCCCTACTTTTTTTTTAAATTAGGGGGGATAGGATCGAGCTTAGCGTACCACCAGTTTAAGTAAAACAGCGAATAAGTAAAAAGGTTCGGCTTGTTTACAAAAACCGAATATTTAGTTTGACTAAATATTCGGTGTCATGTGACCTTTGTCTCCAGCCGTGGAAATGATACGTTACGGCAAATCTATTCATTATAACGTCAGTTGTGTTAATGATGTATTTAGTGTCCCAGTCTCTATGAGTTTGACATAGAAAAATAGTAAAAATATGACCAGATGATGTAACTCTGTCTTTATTGTTTGATTCTTTGTAAAAATACAAAAAAAATACATATAGTAACAACCTAAAGTTTGGTAACATAAAAGAAAATACTGGTGGCAATTATTTGCAGTAGATAATTTGATTTTCGGTTATAATTTCAACATTAATTAATCAATCTCTAGAAAGGCCATTCACATCTACCAGCTCCGCACAGTACAAAACAGTACAGCGTAGACACGATAACATTAGTTGCTTACATTATCTGTGAACACATTCATATTACAGCGTATGTAAGCGTAACATATCCGCAAATCTACAGGCCAGCACCGGCCGAGATTGTGAACTAGAATATTCTGGCGGTGCTGGTGACTGCTGGTGACGTCTGCGCCTGCGCAGATGCAGATATGAGTAAAGCTAAGAATATTGAGAACGACAAATTGATTCAATTGGTTATAGAATAATAATAAATATGAGTATAGGATTATAAAATCCAGAAAAATTTTGTGACGGACGCTAACGCTCATTTGGCAGTTCAGTCGACAGCCGTATTCACGTATGAGCTGTATATGTGCTGAGCTGCACGGTGTAATATGAATACTCGCGTCTGTTCCGTCCCTGCACTGTACCGTTCTGCACACTGCGCGATGCTGGTAAATATGAATAGATCTTTATGAATATCCCAACAACATTGATTTGGAAATCCAAAACATTTATGAAATGATGCCCTACTTTTATTGCAGAAAATGTGTTTTTCGATCCACAAAGCGAACAAATAATTGGGCATCAACTCACTATTACATGGTGCTCCATTAAATACAAAGCCAGATTACAATATGCGGTTAATTAACGTTATGATAAATGGTGTAGTTGACTTAAGGCAGGTCGCTGCAAAGCCATAACCGCACGCTCTGCACCACAGGGTGCTCCTAAATACCCCATTACTTACGTAAGATTTGGTGGGAAAGGTCATCAAATATTAGAAATTTGACACCATTAGCATATTGTGTGTTGTTAATTAAATTGTATGATTAATGACAGTTGCAGCACGCCATTTAAAATTTAATAACAGATCTATCTTCGTCATTCTTCTGTGGTTATTTTTTTTTCAATTTTATGCACGTTCCACCGCTGAATTGATTGAACTTTGAATAGAAACCTGTGTAGCCAGTGACTTGATACCTTTTATTTTCGAGAGGTTCAAAGAAAACTGCACTTTATTTCTCCTCCATTGTAACTGACAACGTATAATTCCATTGCATTTGATTATGAATTTGTACTGAGAAAGTGAATTTCTGATTTTAAAATTTAAGACCCGAATGGCCGGACTTTTCAATCATGAAACATGCCTACATCGCATTTCTTTTATTTTTCTTAACTTTCATTAATTTATTATATTGTGTATGCCTTTTAGTGGCTTTAACTATTTAATGATAAATAAATTATGATAGCGACACAAGTGCAAAATATATTACAGTAGGTACATCGATAGTATTGATATTGTAGTATTCACAAAATACAACGATAAAATATTTTAAATGTTTGAAATGCTTCACGAGAAATTCATCAATAACGTTTAATATATACGAGGTGTGTTCAAAAGAAAAGGTGAATTTTGAATTTTCGCGGGCTGTGTACATTCGGTTAACTTTTTTTTTCTTCTTATGTTGGTACACATACGTTTATCATATGTTAGCATTATCAGCCATTTTGGATCAGTGGTTTGTTTTTGACAACTGGAAAGGTTAGTCACGTTTTTGGGTGTTCTTCGATTTTTTTATTTAGGTTCGTTTTCTGAGGGATCATCAGTCCGATTGAAGTGAAATTTTCGATTCGCTTTATTTTCTATGTCCTTATCAGCATTTCTTCAAAAAAAAAATTATTCTTTTTAGAAAAAAATTGGTAATAATTGTTAATCCTATGGAGGAATTTCCTAGTTTTGGTCGGAACTTGATAGCTGTTTTCTGGGGCATCATCAGTCCGATTAAAGTGAATTTTTAGATTTGCTTTGTTTTCTATATCCTTATCAGCATTTTTTCAAAAAATCCATACCGTGAACAAAACGTGACTAACCTTTCCAGTTGTCAAAAACAAACCACTGATCCAAAATGACTGATAATGCAAACATATGATAAATATATGTGCACCAAAAAAAAAAAATCGATAATCGAATCTACACAGCCCGCGAAAATTCAAAATTCACCTTTTATTTTGAACACACTTCGTATATATATATTAATGTTAATAATTCAATATAATTTGTAATAAAGACGAACAGTAGCTGAAGTAGTATTTCTAGGCAACATGCCTTACAAACTTAACTGTCATACAACTAAATATTTCATACGCATGGTTGAAAAACAAGTGAACTGTACTCTTCATATTCACTCATACTTGCTATATACACGTCTCTGGTTAGTGTATTTAATTTAAGGATGTATGCTATCATAATCTTCTTCTCTTTACATTGCGTGTAGTTGAACATATCTACTACATCTTAAAAAGTATTACCTTCTGCGTGAGGTCTACGTATGCGTTACGCCCTCAAATAACTCCAGTTTCGATAACATTCAATTATTTTACATAATTATGATAAAATTGTGTTATAATACTATTATAAATTATCCCACTTTGATTTTAAAATCAAATTTTTCGCTATTGGTCTTGTTGTGGCATGTAAATGGGGGGATGGGTAGGAGGAAGGTTGGGTAGGAGAGAATGCACCACGGTGGGTGTCAGGGTTGTGTTTCTGGAGAGTGAGGAGACAAGAATATCAGCGTGACTTACCAAGGTGTTAGTTTCCAAGGCAAGTACGTCTTTGTCTGGACAATGGTTAGCTCAGATCCGGTGCAGCAATGAGATTTCCTCTCTCTCAAAGTCGAGTGAGTCGACCGCAGTCTTATAATTGAGAGTGAGGCAATTGCTAATCTATGTTAAATGAGGCGAGGGAGTACTTTCAATCTCAGAATTTATTGTATAGTGATACTAGACATTACAGGTTATGTGCAATCGTATAACTAATAGAAAGGTCCTATTTCTGACATAAAGTTAGTATCTTTCTCTCTCTGATGAAGTTCTAAAACCGGGTGAATCAATTATGGCAAGGGCAAGTACAACACATAACAGAGGGGAGGTAGAAACAGCTTACATGAGGAGATTGGAGCAGTGGCGTCTCGCATTAATATGGTCGATGCGGCCGGCGGGAGCCGCAGGCAGGAATCCAAGCGTTGGGCATCTCCAAACTGAGTTTAAGTTAGTTTTAAATTACAAGTCACCATCTTAGGTGTTTTACAGTAAAAGGGCACGATTAGCTACGGGGCTTCAAACCCGCATGCAAAAATACGTTGCTTATCAGATTTGGTTGACAAAATGGCACTTTAGCCGCGAACTCTTACAGAGTCGCTGCTGATGGTTTGCTTGTCCGATGGGAAGTGAGTCGTCAACAGAAGTGGCCGCCGAGTAGCAGTGGGCGCTCGGGAGTTGCTTCCTGTTACCCTGTTCTGTATGGTCGTTAATGATTGTATGGCTCTCATTGGTTGATTATGAGCGGCAAAATCACCTTATTGGTTGATTACTGTAAACTTTGGAGGGACGCATCATAATTGGTTACCCAGCTATTTTGTTGTAACTAGGAGTTAGAATTTAACGTAGGGTCATCCTTTTGTTACGTAACAGTCTTCTGGCGTATATATTCAGGCAAACGTTTGTTCATTCAAATGTATTTTTAGTGTTGCTGATTTTTAATGGCACTAATCAATAAAAACAGAAAATTACATTTCACTCGTTCGTTCACCTTATTTGTGGGCCAACACTACTCCAATGAATATTACTAAAAACATACTCTCCAATTAGCCGCACACAACGCCAGTATAGTTTTACCAACATATTTTTCAAAATTTTATGATAAGTGAAAAATAGTATTAAATTTTGTAATAACTTATTGAACCTTATAAACCTCATTGTAATATTAATTCCAGATTTGTAGAAAAATTAAACAGATGTCCCATATAAATATAAATCGGATAGGTATATCCGAGACACTATATAAAGATTACAAATAAATTCCGTAGAATCTTGCAGTCATTGTAAAAAGGTAGAATGCAAAAAATATATGGAAATTAATTGAAGATAATATTAATAGTTCTTGGAATTTGTAGTATGATACTAAAAATGACGCGACGGATTGGGGTCATTGTAGCTCAGTGAATGACCAATTTAACTTGCGTTAGCTAACGCAAAAGATACAAACTTGGCCACCTGATTGTTAATCGTCACGCATTAACTCAACATTAAACATTTACTTAAGAGTTAACCTATGCGGTGTTTGTACTCGGTTAAACATTGTAAAATTATGTACATAAGTCAAGTTACTGGAAATTCAATTAAGTTTTACGCCACGTACTAACAGTTTCTTGTGAATATGCATGAGTGGGTTCATTAAACCCGTGATTTCAGTCAATTAAGCTAGGTAATAAGTCAGTTAGATTATGTATGTTACATGTTCAGTAACGATTATAATCATGGGTGCAGTTTGCTTAAGACATGCCACTGCAAATTCATTTACCGATAGTTCTGTACAACACGGTATGGGATTAATGGTTCAGGCAAACTTCGAATGTACAACCGGTTCACAACCTTTGTAGATTACATTATATAAAAATGGTTCAAGTTTGGTTGAAAACTTTTCCTGAATCGGAGTTATCGGAATTATTCATGGTCTTCGTAGCATTATGGAATACGTATTTGTTTTTGCGGGTAAATCAAACACGTGTGAATTGGCACAGTTCTTAAAAGTGATGTGAAGTCATTGAAAGCACGAAAAGTTTGATTTTTTCATTAAAAAATAAAAATGAATAAGGTTTTTTTTATTCATTTTTAAATAATGACAACCATTCCAACGATAGAAATAACCTGACAATATTCGATAATATTCGACTACCATCACAATAAGCGGAAGATGGGGCTTGTGTCGTGATGGGGGACTTAGCCAGCCGAGAAATTGAACTCACGACGCCTGGGTGCGATCCAGACACGATGCCAATTAAGCCACTGACCGACCGGACATTAGGTTGGGTGAGATTAGGTTTTTCGGGAAATTTTATTTCGTCATTCTTTTAATGACTTTATATTACTTTTAAAAAGTGTATTTATTGATATGTGTATTGATTTATCAAGGAACCGTTTAACGAATGTTGGAACGGAATAATTGAGATATTTCCGGTTCGATTTTCGTTGCAGATGTTACATAATTTTGTATCAATTACAATCACATTGCAAAACTGTACAATTATTTATTTATTTTTTCACGGCCCCCATGTGAGCTTTTAAATTTTTCTGCGTTACATTCATAAATCTAATTTATTTAATTTAAAAAATAAAACTACATAAAATATTCAATAAAAATCAAGATTAACAAACATAGTCAAGAGTACTATAAAATGATACTAATATTTTTTTATAACTTGGTAAATTTTTAATACCCGTAGGATCGATATAGTACCTTTTACCTAAACTGTTCAGTAGATTTACCACAATATAATGGTAAGGTACTTTCTGACGAACTACATGCTACATGAAAGTGAATCAATCAATCATTATTATTCTTTCTGAGTTTGTATGTATTTACTAGAAAACTTAAAATGTAGGTACGTTAAGTTCGCGAAACTCTCGAACAGGGAGATCTAGCATCATGAAATTTTCACATCTTAATATCTTTGTATTTACAAAAAAAACTAATAAACATTAAAGCTCGAAAAATTAGTTCCAAAACGATTTACAATGGTTTGAAAAATCCGCCTTTCAAGAAGTGAAACAATAAAAGATCATTTTTTGACATTATTTTTCTAAAGGTTTAGAATGAGAAATATATTTATAAGGAAAGGTCTAGAAATTCTCAGAAACTAGTTAGTAAAGCTAGTTAAAAAATAATAAATGAGTGACCAGAAAAAATGAGACTGTTTTTTAAATTCATTATAATTTTTTTTATTGAAATTCGAAACGCCACACTGTATATAATCAGTAATTTAAGTAACTTTAAGGTAGTAGATAAGCTAACCCGACCTTGAAAATCGTTAATAGAAATAGCATTTGCCATATTTGATGACCAAATCTGAAAAGAAAGATTCTTCCAAACCTTCCTCTTTCCATCTCTTTCCCTACTCTCTTCAGCCTCACAACATACCCCAATTGAGAATGCCATAGTCAGAGCATTTCATGTATTAAAGACGATTTCATAGATTTAAGGGCAATAAAATAGTGATAAAGTAATATTTTTACCTTTTTATTTTATTCAAAACGTATACAATACGTTATGCATTGTATTTCCAAGAGTTAATAACCTCATTGTGGGATCACATGTATAACCTGCAGTACAGTTTTTAGAAACAAACGTACTTAATATTCAAAATACATAATTAAAAATCACAGTACATTAACAACATTTACAACATATACTTTGCATTTATAATAAAGACATATCACTGGTACATTATAATATAAATGTACAGAGACACTAATTATAAAGAAACACATCAATGGTATATTATATAGCTATACTTATTATTATTTCTTGCTCGCAATCAAAGAGGTGACGATCCCTGAGTTTGGATAGGCCATTCGAAGGCTCGAGAAGTTCCATTTATGTGATGTGCGATGGATTCTGGTCCATTTCTCACTAATTAAATTGAATAGCTCGGGCAACAACGCTCTCGTGATCATTACGTGTGTGCTGTGTGCTGTGTGCTGTGTGCTGTGTGCTGTGTGCTGTGTGCTGTGTGCTGTGTGCTGTGTGCTGTGTGCTGTGTGCTGTGTGCTGTGTGCTGTGTGCTGTGTGCTGTGTGCTGTGTGCTGTGTGCTGTGTGCTGTGTGCTGTGTGCTGTGTGTGCTGTGTGCTGTGTGTGTATGCTGTGTGCTGTGTGCTGTGTGCTGTGTGCTGTGTGCTGTGTGCTGTGTGCTGTGTGCTGTGTGCTGTGTGCTGTGTGCTGTGTGCTGTGTGTGCTGTGTGCTGTGTGCTGTGTGCTGTGTGCTGTGTGCTGTGTGCTGTGTGCTGTGTGCTGTGTGCTGTGTGCTGTGTGCTGTGTGCTGTGTGCTGTGTGCTGTGTGCTGTCTGCTGTGTGCTGTGTGCTGTGTGCTGTGTGCTGTGTGCTGTGTGCTGTGTGCTGTGTGCTGTGTGCTGTGTGCTGTGTGCTGTGTGCTGTGTGCTGTGTGCTGTGTGCTGTGTGCTGTGTGCTGTGTGCTGTGTGCTGTGTGCTGTGTGATGTGTGCTGTATGCTGTGTGCTGTGTGCTGTGTGCTGTGTGCTGTGTGCTGTGTGCTGTGTGCTGTGTGCTTCGTGATGTATGTACCAACTACTCCTTGCTCTCTAGAGCTAGTGAGACTATGGCATCCCCAATTGGAGTATATTGAGAGGCTGAAAGATATGGGTAGAATAACAAAATCGGAAGGCGACGGTGAGAAGTACCTAGCTATTCAGATCTGGTCACCAAACATCACTAAAGCTAATTTAATCAACGTTTCATTTCTCAATATTGGTATTTTACCAGGATGATTATGAGAGTATCTACCACTCTAGAACGTGCTGCTAGTATACTGAATATTATATTTTGAAATAAATTTATTGTCAAAATATAATATTATGTTTGGTAAAAACATGTCATGATTCTATTGAAATTATTAGATTACTCCTTGAATATCTGGTATAGTGATAGTGGTCGATAGATGGGTAATAAGAAAAAAAATTGTAATCCTGAAGCCAATTAAATTAACAATAATATAACGCGTTCGCCACTCCTAGATATGCTTAAACCGAGTTCAATTATAGACCATAATTCAATTTAGATATTCTAACTTAAATGCGTATGTTTTTTTTTTTTTTTTTAATTTTTTTCGTGTACATAATCTCTATATAATTAATTATTATACTTTTTATTATATTATATTACCATACTATGTCAACACTAGCATTTTCGCCTTCTATTTTTGTATAATGGCACTTAAAATGAACTAAACTTGTCAATTTGATTTTCCTAAAACGGGATATGTTGCTGGTCAAAGCTTTCTCAAATGTTTTTTTTAAATAATTTGTGTTCCAGATAAATAAATATTATTATTATTAATATTATTAGTACAAAAGGTTTTCATTTACTGTATTTGAAAAATCTAACAAAATTGAAGATGCTAAAATTTATTAGTTCCGTCAGTTGCGGCTCTTGCGTGATCCACAAAAATGAAATATGGCGCATTACATGAGATTTATTTCACGATTTTTTTTTTACAGCCTCTCTACAATCTGGACATTTTATAGTTGATGGCAAATAAGGGCGCTGCGATCGTTTAAAATGTTTTTAAAATCACAACATCAGACGGCTCGTAGGAAGATTACCGTTAGTTTAAAAAGGCACAATGGTCCAAGTGCAAGTTTTTACTTCCACCAAACGGTTTTCAGAAATTACTGGTACTTTCTGAAAGGAATGATTCTACATCACATTTTAAGACAATTTTATTATTTAACTCTTTACAAAGAATATAATAACACGGAAAAGGCGAATTTATATATTTCTGAAATTTATGTAGCGAAATAACCACTCATTGATGTGAAATAAATAAATTAAAAACGAAATCAAATTCACAGATCAAAAATACAAATAAGAAAAACGATAAAAAAATAATTATGATGGTTTGCATTGTGTTTATAAAACGAATTGTCAAATTCGAATGTGAAATTTTGATTATGTGAGGAACAAAATTTCAGCCATTTGATATTTCCATAGTAAAGAAAAAAAATTGTTCAAATTTATTAAATGTTTACATTTTATTGCCAAGCTATAAGTCCTCGCTCAAAAAGTATTGAATGCATAACTGAAACTGTGCTAACTAAAATTGCGCTTTTCACACGTTCGCAACTATTTCGGTAAAATTGTGACCTGTTAATATCATCTTCAATTAATTTCAATATATTTTGACTGCTACATTTTCATGACTAAAAGATTCTTATTTATAATCATTATTTATTTATTTATTATATTGCAAACAGCCTATTTGGGGATTTACATATTTTGTTTTAAAAATCAAAATACAATAGTGACACAGGTGCAAAACACATCACAGTAGGTACATAGATAGAATAGATTGCCTTCACGAAATACAATAACTAAATATTAGTGTCTTACAAATAAATTTAGCAATAAAATCCTGTAAATACAATAATATAATTTGCAACAAAGGCGAATATAAAAAATATGCAGGAAATTCACTGATAATTATATTCTGGACTCATACCTTGTTAATAATTATTGAGGATGTATGCAATAATAGCCTTTCTGTGTTTGCATTCCGTGCTGTTGAACATATCTACAATGTCTGAAAAAGTATTACCTTCTGCGTAAATTCTAGGTAGCGGCGAATTTTTGAGTTCCGAAATTAATGTTACAGTTGAATAATTTTTTTAACCCAATAGTTCTAGTCGGAATATTTAATTCAAGTAAACTGATTAAATCAGGGCTGTCTGTATTAGATATTGTCTTGAATAAATCTATTGTTACCGACATCTTTTTCATTTCCATATCTTTTCGGTTTCATGTTTCATTGCTTGATTCTTGAGGTGGTAAGAGACTGATCATACTTACACTTCCTTTAGATATTAATACGGTGACTTCACATAGATTCGGAATTATTAATTATAAATTCTCCGAAGTGACACGAGCCTCTCATAATGTGCTTTAAAACTGACCCCGAGGGGCTAATTGAAACGGAGAGGCTTTTAATTACAAATTCAACCCTTTGTACCTTCGTCGGTCAATTAGCGAATATTTAAGCAGCCAATTATCAGGCCTGCGAATGTGTTATCTACGCCTTTATGTTTCTACGGCTCCACGAGAGACAGAGAGTTACGGATACGGAGTAACGTTACCTGCCTAACTAACTGCCTACCCTTTCGAATGAATATTTATGAAAATAATTTTTCCTTGTAAATAATTCAAAGAATCCTTCCTCATATTTGTTACCGTGAGGTGCTCTGTATTTATCTTGTGCGTAAAACAGGTGTCATGATACAAAATGAGATATTTTCCTACTTGGCTTCCTGCTAATGTTTCACTTCCAAACCACGTAAAACAGAATATGTTTTAATATTGTAACAAAAATGTAAAGCATTTCCTGTTCAAATGAGCTAGTACTTGTAACAAAATTAACTTTATTGTATCTGCGCAATATTATTCACTATCCCACAACTGAATTCTTTTGAACTGTGAAATCAGGAGAATAGTTTGTTGATTGAATATGTAGAATTGGTGTATGAGTGTTACTGAATGGATTAAATGGTGTAGGGAGGTATTACACGAAATATTAATAGTTTATTTATTGAATACAATACACTTTCCTTAATTATAAAACATAGCTGAAGTATGCAGCGCTCCCCGGAATTATAAATGGTTTGGAGGAAAGATTTGATGTTGATATGTATTATCCCTACCCCTACACCTCCCCTTACCCCTACCCCTACCCCTACCCCTACCCCTACCCCTAACCCTTCCCCTACCCCTACCCCTACCCCTACCCTACCCTGCCCTACTCATGCCCCTGCCCTACCCTGCCTACCCTGCCACCCCCACCACCCCCACCCCTACCCCTACCCCCACCACCACATAATTACACTATATAATTGTTTCTTTATATTGGTTAAAAGTATATTTATTGTTTCTTTATATTGGTTAAACGTATATTTATTGTTTCTTTATATTGGTTAAACGTATATTTATTGTTTCTTTATTATTGCTGTTGTATTCACACTTTTCATACCTTCATCTTAACGGCATATATTGTGCCATATATATAAGTAATATAAATAAATAGAAACAATTTTTTTAAATGATTTTCAATAAACAGCACTTATTTTAATTTGACTCTCATAAACAGAAATACACAATGTTCGTTAAGCTAGTTGAATAGTTAAGTTAGGTACATACCTGGAAACGTTATGGTCAAAATTACAGTCCATTAATTCACGCCGTTTATTTGTTCAACCGACCTCACCACATCAATATTTACGATTGTTCCCATGAATCGGGCTTTGTTATCCATAACAATGGGCATTCATCATTCAGAGATAAACGCAACTTTCTCAATTTGCCAGCGGATTTTGAATCTGTCGCATTAAATTAACCGTTAATATAGTTAATTTGAAGTAAATTAATTATAATTCCGTACAAAAATCACACACAAACGCCAAATAATATTTGTCTAATATTTTACTATGGTCATAGTTATGAATCTGAAATGAAATAAAATAATGAATATGAAAACAGCAAAAACAGCCATGGTACCATCTCGTAAATCTTGATTCTGTGCTCCTTAGTCTTGTTTTAATTCCGAAGATTTTTGTTGGACAATTCAACACATGTATGAATCGGAAGACTTTTTAATAGTGAAATAAAGTCATTAATATACGAAAATAAAATCTACCTCGTAAACGAAATCTAACCTAGCAAATTATTTCTTTAAATTAATTTTTAAATTTAGTTTTTTTTTATTGTTAATTAGGTGAGGATGGATTATTTTTTTAAACCACCGACAAATACATACTTAACATATCTACAATACTAAAAATCTCGTTTATAATTCAAAAGATCAGAGTAGAGAATCATTTCTTTAGTGCTATTGATATGAAAATGTCCATTATTAATATTGCATATAATATTTTAATATTTCTAAAAATATATGTATATAAAATATTGGCAAAGATGCAGGCATGTTTTATACAACTTCACAAACACATTTTTTTAATGTGTTTCGTTTTTATTTATTCCTGTCAATAAGTGCTTTCATCGCATTTATCACTTTGCTTCTTCTTTAATATTCCTACCTATCTTCTGCGTTTCCCGTTTCCTTCTTATATGAGTTAAAAAAACATGTTTCAAATTGTTTCTCGTGCATATTTTAAGCTTCCAGTTCTCAAAAAATATTGTGTGATTTTTTTACTGTAAAACCTCTGTATAACGAATGTTGTTTATTTGAAAGCAGATTTCAAAGGCTACGAAACGTGTACGTGTCTCTGTTTCCGGCTTTATAACCTTACAGCCTTAATTCATTATAATTATAACTATATCCGGTGTTACCAGTTTGCCAACTTTGATAATAAAAGTAATGCAAAACGATACATCAAAACATAATTGCCCACCCGCATATTTATTTTTCTTTTCATTGTAGACGTTACGCAGGTTGCCAAATTCAAATTATTGTAATTTAATATAAAGTTTCATGGTTCCATTTCAATTGCCAGTTGAAACAATAATAACAATTTTCATTTCCATTTGTTTGCAGATTGTACCACTAAAATTTAATGTTGAGGACAAGGATGAAAAATCTTGGGAAAAGTCTCGCACGAGTGATTTGAAAAATTATTTTTAAACGTGGATTCCGGGTGATTGAAATTGTTGAATTCTCGTCAGCATAAATATCCTTATAATCTATAACCCAGCTGAACCTAACCTAACTAACCATCACACCGTTTTTCCACAGGGATAAGCAGCTTAGACGACAGCCACACTTATCCTTACTTAACTCACATTCACGCTTCGTTTCATACATATAATTTTTTTTCTATTACACCGACCGTAGAGTTTCTTGGCCACTCCAGGCATTTCCTTCCATTCACTTTTTATTCAATAATTCCATGAGGTAAAATAATTTCCCTCAGGGCCAATATCATATATGGGGATGCTGTGTGGAGGGTATTTTTAAAGAAAATAATCAAAGTAATTTCTGGAAAGGAAAAGGGTAGGATGACTGGGTAAGAATCTATGGTTCAGGGTGTCCGGGAGTGACGAACGTACTAATCCACCCCTCTCATTGCGGTGTAAAGCGATCGGTTGAAAGAGTCCAGCTGGACAGGTCAAGGGATCTACTTCAAATGGCCTCTCTCGATCTGGCCCGCCACGCAATTGGTGGGCACTGCCACCGAGACCTGGACAAATCTAACCCCATGAATGCGGGCTACCCTACTAAGTCACCAAACGTAGCGAACTTCTTGGGTTGACGTATGATAGAGGTGTTCGTTATCCAATGAACGGTTCGCGAGGCGGCGGTATGCATACCCGCCTCCCTAATTAAATGCGCTTTATCTCGCACTTCCTCAACCACATTGAAAAAATCTGTTAATCTGTAATATGTCTTCATTAATATGCCACACTTACATCTGATTTGCAGCAATAAATGTGAACACTTGAGTAAAATTATTAATTTCATTGTAGCAAACAACAACAATATAATCCATAAATCTTTGAAGATTGTTAACACAATCAATCACAATTCCATACAACTATCCAAAATAATTCTACAAACTTCGCCTTTTCATATAGCATACAAAATATGTCATGAATCTACAAAGCACAGAAAAAAACATTGTTAAAGAACCTATAACCCTCATGCTGCTTTGAGGAAAACAAGATTTTACATCTGAGAAGCTCGAGGCTCTGACCGAATAATTTGATCACTGTACCACGATTCAGACATTTATATTATCTGAGGTTCGGAATAATATAAAATTCAAATACAAACAATGGAACAAACGAAAGGGGGTAGCGATCCAATTTTACGGAAATATGCTGGAGTGTAAAATTTTAATACAACAGACAAGAAATGAAACTCGAAACACTTGTAATAAGCAAAATTAGAGAAATTCTAGGAAATTAATGCAGGGTTGCTTATTGTAAATTAAGAATTTTGATTGTGAAATTGAAATCCTAGCAAGGTGTGGCGGTTACTTCTGGGGAACAATACTAGAGTATTTATTTTACACCGGAAGTAATTGCGGTATCTCTTTGGTTACTTGAGGGGTCGATTTTGTATAAATGAATAATGAATATTAGGCCACTTTATTCATATGCACGTATTCTATAAACAGAAATTTATACAATTTAAATAATTTATAGACCTGATATTTTGTGATTGTTCATTATAAAAATAAATTCACTTAATATAATACCATTTGTAACCAATGACATGTTATATTCATAGTGATCGAACAAAACGAATTTTGCGCGTTTTGTTTTCCAACTTTAAAGGTTACAACGGTTGTGAAAATATTAATAATATTCGTTTGCAATTAGTATATATGTAGATTTTTTTAAAATACGTATTTGCTGTAGGTAGTGACCGCTCGTTTAACGAACGAATGTATAAGCGGTACTTTTGACGGCCTCCATGGTCGAGGGGGTAAGGATCTCGACTACGAATCCGTAGGTCGCGGGTTCAAATCCTGGCGTGCGCAAGTAATTTTAATTTAATTAATTTGTGTTGTTTCACAATTAATTCATTTAAAAATAATATATAGTATATTTGCGCACGTTCCAGAGTGGAAGATACTTTCAGTATCGCCCTGGTGAAAGACCACCATTCAGAATTGAAACGTTGCTTGAAATGGCTTTTAGCCGTGTTTGGTGACCAGATCTGAATAGCCAGGTATTTCCCTTTTTCCCCACCTTCCTCTCTCCCTTCTCCTTCTCCTCCCCAATACCTTCAGCCTCACAACATTCCCCAATTGGGAATGCCATAGTCTCACTGGCTCCAGACGGTTGCGAGCAGTTTGGGACTCTTGTGCGGTATTCATATATAAAAAAAAAACCGCAGTAAGGCTCAAGTGTATCTACTGAACTCAGTTCAGTGAAACCGCGCGCGTTGTCTCAGTAACGTATCTAGATTCATCTCTGTAACCCTCGAGAATATTTCTTCATTGATTACGACGGACAATAACAGTGATCGCAATTACAAAACCAGTTTAATCATAATTTGTGTACGTTATATTTTACCATATTTATGTTGAAATATCTACTTGAATTTACGTTGAGAGTTGCCATTTTACGTAATATTTTAACACATCACGCGCATTTACAAATAACAATATCACATGTTTTCAATGTTTAAACAAAAACTGACATACTATCGAGCGATTTTTAAAAACTATTTTCAGATGAAATAACATGTAAATCTTTGGTCGAAGTAGCAAAAAGTGTTTTATATCTTTCAGTTCAAGAAAATCTTGGCTCATTACGACTGCTACTGTTTGTTCTTGAATATGATTATTTGTTCTCATATTCCTTGTATAATATTTAGACCAACCACATAGTTAGGCTAAACCCCAATGCGGGGAAATGGCGCTCAGGTGCTTACAGAGCCTTATTGTTCCTCCCATGGGTTAATGCAAGTGCAAAGCTTCTGTGATCATTTTCTGAGAATCTATTTCAGATGCCTGGAGACTGACAACCTTTGTTCAAAATTCATGCAGCTGTTCAGTTAATTTGTTTAATCTGTAGACAGTGACGGTTAGAAGCGATAAAGCGTCTACGCTAATAATCATGTATGAGCTATCAATGTCGTCCATCATTGCGCAAGAAATATTTCCGACTTATAATGATGGTAGTAGGAGACATTCTAATATTGGCACATAATTTGTAACTATCTAACCCGAATGGTAGATATTGAATATAATCATATTTCCATCAAAAATTCTTCATTCCAGACTTTTAACCTTAGAAGGCTAAAGTCAGTCGTTTCGACTAACACTAGGTGTATTTTCCCGTTCCAACTCAGTCGCTGATGAGGGCACGCAGGGTGGTGGCCGCGATAAGGGGGCAAGTGCCGCTATTTTCTGAATAGAACACCCTTTATATCACACAAGGTTCATTTATATGTGTCAATTATGGAAAGATTTAAAAAAAATGTTTAATGAGTGAATCAAACTTTCAAATAACTTCATAAATCCCTTAATATTTTATATTCATCATTTTTCATGAGTTTTATTTATGTCACCACTAATTTTAATATTTGAAACTTTAAAGCTTTAAGATAATATATTTTCTTTAAAAATACTATGAAGGAGATTATTTTTGTGTTCTTTATATAAAGTTGTTTTTTATAAAATTACACGTTTGAAACATTCGTGATAAAAAAATGCATTTCATGAGGCTCGATAGTAATGTTAGTTAAATTGATAAATCATTAGTATTTTAGGGTTAAAAAAAATAAGTATCAATTGATGTCACAATTAAGAATCTGAACGGTCTGTTGTAACATTTTATCTGTCTTATTCTTACATGGAACGTTATTTTTTGGCACTGCACGACAAAATATTATGGAAAAGGGGAAGTTTTCAAAACATTTTTGTAATTTTACTATCATTATCCGAAAAATCATACAAAATGACAAAACCGTTGTATACTTACAGATGCGTAAAACAATACGTTGTTGAAATGATAGTCCTACTTTTAAAAACGACTTGTGAAATTCGGCCATCCACAAACATATTTGAAAGAACTATTTTCGAAATTTTATTTTTTTAATTTTAATTTATTATTTTCTATTTATTTATAAATTTATCTGGGTATAAAATTGGATATTTATTTGTATAATCTACACAAATTAGATTCGTGATTAGAGGTCGGTTGACCCTTGGCTTGGTTGGGGTCAGAAATCACGAATCCGAAATTCAGCGAAGTGCGAAATTAAAATACATTTAATTTTGTGGGTCTCCAAAATAACGTCAAACCAGAAAATCGGTTTGCTTGTCTCATTAAAAATTCAACGCAAATAAATGTACACGAATTTGTCTGTCTGAAAGTTTTAGATCAGCGCGATTATTTACTGTGTTCATCATCTTTTGCTGAGGACTTTAAAAATATTGATTTAATTCGCAAAATGTAAGATGATAATCGTGAGCAAGCAATTGCCAACACAAAGTACTTATTTGTTGACAGATTGAGGTTGGGGTTTTTTGATGGATTTGGAGGATATTTTATTTATTTAGGGTGTATTTTATTTCACATAAATTATAAATATCCTGGCTTGCTAAGCTGAGAGTATATGTCTATGTAAAGGACTTCCGTCTTAGTTTGCCAACGGACATGGATTTTGACATTTTCGAAATTGGAACTGATTACGTTTATGTGTAAAGATAAATTTTCGAAAAATGTATTAAAAAAAACATTAAATTCGGAAAAGCGTAAAAGTGGGTACCTGTCTAGAATTTGAGGGTTATTCAAAATGATAAACTCAATTTCGCACGTTCTCCTCTGGTAAACGCGGCTGGTTCGAAATTTTCCTTTACAGATTCGTCCAGTAGGCTAAAATTGGTGATAACAACGGGAAATGATCTTTCTAGTTGGAGGTTGAATGTTAAAATGGAGGCGAACGGTATAGCGTATGACTCAGTTTTACATAAATCATGAACACAAAAAACCTTTAGCTGTATAATAATTATTTTACTCACAACTATCGCGAAATGGCTGCTTGGCCGCGCGAGCACCTTAGCGGTCGTTTGCGCAACTGTGAACGATCTAGCGGTGGGATTCGAAACTTTCGGACCTCCTCTTTGAATTAATATGTTAATCAATCAAATATAACAGCTTTATTCATGAAATACACCAGTGCGAAATTGAGTCCATCATTTTGAATAATCCTGTATTTTACCTTCGATTATTTTTAGTCTACAATTTTTATTTTATTAATGTCATTAACAAAAAAATACATAATTATTTACAGTTTTTAGTAAAATTTGCAGTAAGTATAAGAAAATACACATAGAAATCATTAAAAAAATATACGAGATAAAAAGATAAAAATATATAAGGTATATAAAGATTTGGTGTAAACCACCTCACTAGGCTGAACCTATTGTGGGTTGGTAGAAATTAAAAGAATTTTAATATCCTAAATTATAAAAAGATGAGATTTTAAAAAAAATGAGGATGAGGTGAAAAATACATGCATTCAGTTTGTTGTTATATTATAGATGTTTTTAGTATTTGGCCAGAGTAGATAATGCCTTTGTTGGCTATCCTACCCATGTTTGAATTTTGTTTTTGAGATTTTAATTTTTTACCAGGTGAATATCGTTGATGTCTTTTTCAATTAAATTTAAACATTTTGGTGTCAAATGATGGTAATGGCTTTGTTCGTCGATGGTATTTATCGTCGGAGTAATTTGTTGATGTCTATGTCTTGTTCTGTAATTGTGTTGTACAGCATGATGGTTTTCTTTATCTTTTTGATAGTGTAGAGAAATAATTTTGATGTATTGTTGATGTATATTTAGTACAGCGAAGCACTTAAATAATTGTTTAATTGAAATGTTCTTCTGTATAAACAAAGTTTCTTAGTTTTCTTTTTTGCAAGTCTAGTTACTTACACCCCTTGATTTTTTATAGGTAACAATTAGTAATAAAAATCATATTTTCATAATATAGTTAAAAAGTCTCGCTGTGTTACCCTAGTAATATACCACTATTCCGAATCGACACTTAAAATGCTTTAAGCTATGTTTTATAACTAATAATAATATTCTTAATTTAATTCTTAATCATTAGAACACAAAAAGTCATCATGAAAATTATACTTAAAGTCCCTGTAAGAACTAGCACTGAAGAAATCTTCAACAAATTTAGCATTATGTCAATAAACTATAAATAATCTCTAAAACAATACTACTTAACATTCATAAATACAAAAAAAAAGAAATAACAGCAATCACACATATTACAAACACTATATTTCAGAATCAAAAACATATACAAAAAAGGAACCACAAACACAATATTTTGACAAAAAAACTTCTTATACTATGGTCCTAAACTCTTCTACAAATTCCACTATCCTTCAAAAATAACAACAGCCATAATAAATTCAAAATAATAAAAAAAACGCTGGATACGTTACATAGGGAGAACTGAAATAGAAAATACTTTAACACCGAAACCACTCAACTTCGCTTAAAACAGCTCACCTGACAATTATTTTCTTTTTTCATCAATCACATCAATTTAATTTCGTATTTTGTAAATGAAATCCTAAGCACGGGAAATCTCAGTGAGGATATCATTATTTGTTATTTTGTTGTAAAAAAAAAAGAAGACAATAAAACATTATTATTAGCATGATGGTCAGATAGTTACTTACCGACATGTATAGTTGAAAACTTTTTCACGCACTCACACAATTTATCTCCACCACGCAATATTCTCGCAGGCCCTTTGGCCCCAGGCAGTTGTACTTTTGTATTCCACACATAGAATTAAAATAAAATCTCTCTTGAATACATGCAATCACATCCGGCGGGAGATTGAAAGATCTTCCGGCCACGATTTGGCTTACTTCATAGAACTTTATTTCTGCAATCCCATCTCATTTTATGGTATTCTGCATATGCACACTTCAAAGTCTTATGAACATACGAGAGAACCAAAAAACAGCATTTAAAATAATTACAATAAATTTCATTCGGTATAATTTGCACTAAAAATGAGTAAATTATTTATCTCTTTAATAATGTTATGATGATGGGTAAATGAAATATTAAAAAAAAAAAGTTGGTACCCGCTATGATTATCGAACTCTATTCGCCAAACTGTTAGCCGAACGTCCTACCCGTTGCACTCGTGGCCACCTTAACATTGTTTAAAATTTTAACCCTTTAACACTCGCATTTCCGCAAATAGATCATTTCGATATTTTAGTTCAATAGGGAACTAACTCAAAATTCCTCATTTTGAGAAAACTGGATTTGAATTTTCTTCATAAAGACATTGCTCCGATGTAAAGTTATTTTATCCACCTGTAACATAACAATAGCTGCAACATATAAGTAAGTTATCAACCTATCATATCATAGGTGTAAATGGCTACATTTATTACGTTCCAAACGGAGACATTTGACATGTTTCTCCATTATACTAAGAATGTGTTGATTTCATTATGATTCCATATAGATTTATCCGAATACATAATTAGGACGAATTACACTTATTTTTTTTATTGAAATATGAGAGGGAGAGTTTCTTTACCATTTTTCATCATTAACTCAAAACCCAGACATTTTGAGTTATTTCCCTATTGAACCAAGGCATCAATATCGTGTCCTTGATAACAACTTAGTAAATGATTTCAACATTTTTGCTGTATATAATTTTAAAATTAAATCAATAATAATTAATTATATAAATTGAAAATACACCTTGTATATACCACTTTACTTAAAATATATAAATATTTCTACATGTTTCGATAGCAATGCTATCATCTTCAGGAATAAATGAATACTAAAAAATAATTTCAAGTATAGAATAATGATAAAAAATTTAAAACAATAATTTAAGAATATACAAAATATGAGCATAAACAAAAATGAATTAAAGTAGGTAAGTAACAGATTAAAAATGTTAATGACAAAATAATTATAAAACATTGAATAATACATTTAAATTAGACATATAAATAAAAATTATCATTATTAATATTAATATGAAAATAAATTTAGGAGATAGCTATTTTTAAAAAATATTTGATTATTTATTAAATTTAATTGGCTATTAACACTTTTTCTTATTTCTAAAATTTCAAATTTATCTAATTGTTAACCAGTTGTATTTGTATGTAAAACTTTTAAACCTTTATTTATATCAAACGAATGATTGGTTTCTAAAATATGATTTGCAAATAAATTTTATATTCTTAAATTATTGTTTTAAATTTTTTATCATTATTCTATACTTGAAATTATTTTTTAGTATTCATTTATTTCTGAAGATGATAGCATTGCTATCGAAACATGTAGAAATATTTATATATTTTAAGTAAAGTGGTATATACAAAGTGTATTTTCAATTTATATAATTAATAATGATGCCACAAAGTTACCAAGCATTTGAAGAAATTACAATAATAATTACTTTTTTAAAACCACTGTATTAAAGAAGAAAGATGTTAATTAATTTTACTAATCACACAAGTCTCTAAATCCAAAATTTCTTTTTTTTATGAAACATTGCGCGCAACTCCCCTTAAATCTCGTACAATTTTAGCGATTTATTCTTTCATATGTGAATATATTTTTTTAAAGCCACAATATTTTTCACTTGAGTTCCCTTATTGATAGCACTAACAATAATTAAATAAATGAAACATCTAAAAAAAATAATAAAAGAAACTCGCTTGTAAAAGAAAATGCATTTTATGCACCTTTATGAAAAACATTTTTCATAAGGTTAACCGCAGCCTCTATTTAACAACTTCTGGTAGCTCGAGGATTATTATTTTTTTGTTGAAGTAGGATAAAATTGCAATATCCCACTTGCGAGCGCAGCGGCGGCTAATGTAAATGTATATCTTATGCCCCCTTGGCGGCTACCGCGTTGCGCCACTGCTATTTATATTGTTGGCTGCAGCGTGTTTTAAAATTTCTTAAAACACTTGGGAAAATATGGTAATTATTATGAGCTTGTTAATTTATACAAAACAAAAAGGAAGCAGTTCGCATGTCGAGCTTCTTTCATAAAAAAATACAACTGGTAAAATTAAATAAATAAATGGGTTACTTTCATAACGCCGTTTTCGTGGAAATATCACCTCAAAGGTGCTTTGCAACTAATTTATTTAACCTTTCACTAAGACTTATTACTAATACCTCACACCTTAGATTTATTACCAATGGCTTCCAAGTAAGATATGTAACTAATGACTTACAACTAAAACATATAGCTAGCAACTAACTACTGAGACTTATAACTAGTTATTTGCATCTATAAATTATTATATAGCTAGTGACTTTCAACTGAGACTTATAGCAAGCAAGTAACTACTGGGACTTATGACTAGTGATTTGCACCTATGAAGTATTATATAGCTAGTGACTTACAACTAAGACTTATAGCAAGCAACTAACTACTGAGACTTTTAACTAGTGACTTCCAACTAAGACTTATAGCAAGCAACTAACTACTGAGACTTATAACTAGTGACTTACATGTGTGAAGTATAGCTAGTGACTTACGACTAAGACTTGTAGCAAGCAACTAACTACTGAAATTTATAACTAGTAACTTGCATCTATGAATTATAACTCGTGACTTATTAGATAGTGACTTACGATTTAGACATAAGTATAACTAGTGACATAAAACTAATACCAACATATTTTTTATGACCAAATACGTATTTATCTCTATACACAATACTAACTAACTAACCTTCGTACCGTTTTCCTAGAAGTATAGGCAGAAAGGATAGACCGCCACACATCTTTATCTTGGCTCACACTCCTTGCTTCATTTACATTTATATATCGTCTCATACACGCTCTTCTGTTTTTACGACCCTTGAGGTCACTCCTACTCATATATTAGAATAACTTGATCGTGCAAGGTCCTCTAATGTAAATACTGTACTTTAAATTATAATTACTGTAATAACTGCAATTTCTGTGTTACAATAAGAGTTGAGCTGAACCCCTCAAATAAGTATTAACAAATCCCATAGTCGCTCCGCGCACGGGCAGCTAGCAGATTACCAAGGTTTGCACGCCTCCTCAATTTGCCGCTCAATCGCCACGAGTATTTTTTTATATGAACTCTTTCTTAGAATAGAAAGTCCCGTAGGCGTTGACTTTATATCGCATGTATGGGATGAATTTTTACCATTCATTCGATCAACTTGGGAAGCAGTTTTTTAAATTTATTTTTTAATTTAAAACAAATTAAATTATTGTAGTTTATTCCACAAGTATATCAGCTTGCAAAACTCAAAAGTGACATTATTGATTTACTTTTATAATCAAAAAAGGTTGGGTGATATCATTGTGTAATGGTCTAACCATCATCATTTTCTTTTAATAGAACCCTGGAAAATATTTTTTTTTATATGCATAACTTTCATGCTAGAAAAGCTTAAGGGGGCGACATCTATCGACTTGTGGAGAGTTTGATTACAGTGAATTATAATCCAATAATTTTGATTCATAAAACTCGTTGCAACATAAAACCACGAGATGGCAGTGGGAAGAAGGCGTTCCCTCTTATAAATAAACATCACAGGATTGGGCCAGATCGACGAAAACGTTACCAATCAAACGAGCGTTTTACATAAACAATAATTAGTGGTGACAGGACAAAGGAAATATTAATTATTTATGTGAATCGAAAGGGTTCAGATCGACGGCCTATAATGTAAACATTCCAGCAGAGGGCGAATAGGGCGAGAGAGGTCGTGAACTATAAAGAAAACATGGGTAATGCAGAGATGAATAACCATCGAAAAGTGAAAACAGAAAGTAAAAATAATACGCAAAATGTTAATTACAAATAAAAAAAACTACAAAGTGATGATTTATCTTGCACGGGGGAAGGTGTGTTTGCATTAGAATTTAGACAGAAAGACGTGTCATGTAAGGTTAAGCGGAAAAACAACGAATTAGAGAAAATAATTCAGAGAACAATAGCTTCAATAGATGAAAAAGGGAAGAAACAAGAATTATACAGTATGGAAACTTCGGCAAACTTAAGAGACGATTTAGGCAGGACTAATGTGAAATAGGAGTACAATTTTCTAATTTCAGGAACGTAGATAATTACAAGGGAGTGAAACTAGACTGATTTTAGGTGATAAAAGGTATTAATTGAGTAGATTCGGGACATCAGATATTATGAAAATGTAGATGAGAAATGTATCAATCAATTATAAAATTTAAACTGAAGGAATTCAATAGAAATATTGAGATATATGGACTACTACTTTGAATATAGTTCGATACATTTAGGAAAAATTTTGAGGTTGTCAATGACTAATGTAAACAAGGCGACAAGAATTGTTTATTTAAGCGACCAGATGAACATGAAACTTAGGATAATAATAGAGAGTTCAGAACATTAAAGTCTAAGATAGGAATGTTAGGAATACGAATTCTGTCAATGGTATGCGAGAGTCTGCCTACGCTACAAAGAATAGGGGTTACCACAAAATAAGGCCTTGTTTTTCCAATAGTCTGAAACAAAAAACAACACAACGTAGACTCGCGAAAAGCTTGGAAAATTGACCACATTGGAGTGCAAAATTTCCGTGAAAATCATGAAAATCGGAAACACTCGAATGTTAGCATAGGGCTAGACGTTACACGCTGGCCAAGGAGGAGAAAAACCTCAAATTGAAAGGAAAACTACAAAGAGTTTTCCGATCACATTAGTTAGGAAAATTTAAGGCAGCAGTAGAGGAGTCATCTTAAATCGGTGGCGCGAACGGAAGTCTATTGCTAAATTAAATCATAAACGAAGGAAGGACGGGCCATCACATCTTTAAAGGTCAGGGGGGGGGGGGACCATCTCAATTGGAATATGTCGAGTTAGCGGGAGCCGTTTGGCTGCTGCCTCAGCGTCTCAAGGGGTTCAGAATGGCGAGTAGTCAATTTAATTGTATTTATATGTAGTATGAATAATTGGGGAGAGCGCATCGACACATTGCCTCAAAAGTTTTATTGGAAGATGATTTTTCCCTTTTTTAATACGTATGTTGTGTCTTCTGAGAATATTTCAGTTGTAATAATTGGAAACTAGAATTACGCATTATATGTATTGTCTATTGCACAGCAATCCAAGGGAAATGGGTGTCTAATTCATGTAATCCGTTATTTGTCGCTAATTTGACGGCACAATTTGGCCAAACCCATGGCATTTGGCCCCGTAATGATCTTTGTCGAGTTTTTATAGCTGTTTACGGAAACAAGGGTTGTAAATAAAGTAGCGTCGTGACCGAGTGTCGGGACGAATGAAAATGAATGGACGTCCATTTTTTTTGTGTGAGTACCACACAAGAGTCCCAACTGCTCCTAACCATCTGGAGTCAGTGTGGCTATGGCATCCCCATTAGGGGTATGTTATGAGGCTGGTAGTAGTGAGGAGGGGAAGGAGGTGAGAAAAACAAATTTGGGGAAATACCTGGCTATTCGGAACAGAGCATAATGAGATAGACAACAAGGAGTAGGTTGGTACTTTGAATACTGTATTCTCTAAGGGCTTTCACCGTGTTTGATTCCATTTAAGAAGAGCTTGTTCTACTTGGCTGACATGGCAACCTGTTAAGATGGATTAAGCCTTACATTAGTAATCGTAATCAAGTAATCTTAATCAACGATGTCTCTAAAAATCTATTAAGGTAGTATAGGGTGTTCATACATATGAACCACATGTTTTTTTTAATGTGAACCCACCACAAAAGTCCCAGCTGCTTTCAACCGCCTGGAGCCACTGAGACTATGACATCTCCAATTAAGGTATATCGTAAGGATTAAGGAAGTAGGGAGGGGTAGGAGTGGGAAAGTACCTGACTATTCAGATCTGGTCACCAAGCACGGTTAAAGCCATTTTAGGGTCTGAATGATAGCGTTTCACCGGGACGATAGTGAAAGTACTTACCACTCTGGATCGTGCCGTAAATACACTATGTATTATTTTAAATGAATAGATTGTAAGATAAAACAAAATATTCTAATTAAATTTACGTATTCATGAAGTTTCTGAAGAAAAATTATCCATGAGTTTTTGGCATTACTAAGAACGTTTATTTTGATGAAATTATACTTTTCTGTGATATTTAGAAATATTTAAATAAATTTATTCATTATTGTATTTTAAAAAGAGAGCCATGTTTATTTTAAGTCTTACCACACTTATAGGGGCTGAGAGAAACTTATTTAGTATTATTTTTTTATAAAAGTATTTATTCAAAAATTTAAAAATAAAAACAAAAATATTAGCCACTCATGTCACCAGAACAGTCCTGTGATGAGATGAGCGGCTTTACAATTTAGTTAAACGATACATAAAAAACAAAAAAACATATCACCAATAAACCATAAAATCCACAGCAATTTGGGTAGTACAGAACAAGAAAAATTTCGTTGTAGCGCAAATAACCATCAAAGAGTATCTGTGGTGGCTCCAATTAGCCACAATCATTGGGATGGGTAGTTTGCGTTGTAGGTGTTATAAAAAATATATATTTTTATAAATTTTTGATTTGATGCTGGACATTACTGTAGACCTCCCTGTTCTTCTGAGCTCCGTTTTTAAGAGCGTCATTCCAGGGCAACCACTCACATTTTGCTACAAATAATAGTAAAGTCGGAATAGTTCTTTCGCGTTAGTGACCCTACGAAGCATATAAAATAAACAAAAACATAATTGGAAGGGCGATCAACGGAATCAAATTCCCAGCCACATAAAAAAAGTTACGTAATTTTTGCTGTTTTTTTACTGTATATATTAAAGCTTGGTATTTTTATTTGCTCTTCATGTTATATAAATTCAAAAATAATAAAAATGGTAAGTAAATCTTTCCTGTAAATTATATATTTTCATGATTTTCATAACATATTTATTTCATTTATTTTATTTATTTATTCTTAAATTTAATTATGAAAACAAAAAATTAGCCACCCATCTCACTAGGACAATCCTGTGTTGAGATGAGCGGCTTTACAATTTAATAATAATCAGTAAATTTCAATAAGCAAACAATAATACATGAATAAAAAATTAGTAAATATTAATAAGTACTCGTCGATAATAGTAAATAAATAATAAAGATCAGATAATAATAATTAAATAAGAATAGTAAGTAAATAAGTAAATATATGGATATAAATGCCAAAATAAAGAACAATCGTAAACATGAAATACTATTGTTTAAAGTTGCGTCTTTTTAAGTACTACGTAGCAGTATTTGTTTGGTTTTAGTATATTTATAATCATTTTCTGAATTAAATTTTATTTATTATTATGATACTTGACTTATACGAGATCTCATGAACTATTTTATGCCTCAAAAGCAAGAAAATCCGCATATCCGAACACGACAATCAGCAGAGTGGTTCAACTGGTTAATGATGTTGCGGTCACCGTTGATATTTTTAACGTCACTGGGAGACTTGTTAGTCTATCGACTACATTCTAATTCATGTCACAAAATAATTGAAAAAACTAACCCCATGACCTATGGATTTTTCTGCTTTGTTATGATTTCCTATCAACCTTTACCATTTATGTATAATCATATCACAAAATTTAATTCTTCATTTATTTATTGATATGGAGACGGTCTGCATAGCTTCCGTGAGCATTCACTCATTGTGCTATCTCCCATTTTAAGTTATTCCTTTGACAGTAACCCGGTCCCTCTGATAAAATTCACAAAGGTTGTCATTGGATATTTGGCTATGTCTCTTGGTTCCACAATATGTCTTCCCAGTTAGCTGAGCCTCTTCCCCATCAAGGCGTGACATTGGCACCATAAACGAATTGAAGTCTCTTTATCCTCTTCACATTTCCTGCATCTATTGGTGTTTTCCACTCCCAACAGCTGGATGTGTCTCCTGAGGTGGCAGTGCCCCATTAGTAGTTCAATCAATCCCTCAATGAGTTTCTCTCCATATTGAGTAGTTGCCTGGTCTGTCTGGGGTTAGGTCCGTCTATGAGTACTTTGGATTACCTCATTCCGGGTGCCCTCTCCCATTCCTTCCAGTACTGGGATTTAACTTTACTTTAAACTTACTTCTACTACTTGTTTATGTAGATTTCACCACTCTTCTTTTTCTGTACCTTTTTTATACTTGTAATCTCTTTAAGAATTTGGTGAATAACCATTTTTTTGAGACCTTGATTAATTAATTAATAAATAATATCCAAAATGATGAAATTACGAAATTCTCTCTGAAACCGTCATGATAAAAACCGGTCTAAATAAATTTATCATATTACTAGTACATAATAAACTTCGCCAATGATCATAAATTTATCATATTACTAGTACATAATAAACTTCGTGTAATGTTCGCCATATTAATAATATGGCGAACATTACACGAAAACACAATACCTTTTTGAATTGCTTCGTGAAGCTTTACTCATTCATAAGCTTGGGTTGTAGATCTCACAGTGCTTCTAATAGCTTCTAGCAG
The DNA here is from genome assembly GCA_022606495.2 of Halesus radiatus. Classification (NCBI taxonomy): domain Eukaryota; kingdom Metazoa; phylum Arthropoda; class Insecta; order Trichoptera; family Limnephilidae; genus Halesus; species Halesus radiatus. The sequence goes on along the minus strand of JAHDVE020005007.1, from coordinate 35,475 downwards.
GCCAAGTTATTATACGCTATTTAGTCATGCCGATAAATAATTGATATGCACAGCGTAATTGAGTTTTATCACGATTTTTATAAATTTGCTGTACAATAGTGGTTTCTTTCTGCAATCTTTGAAATTGCACCACTTATAAATTGCATAGATAGAATCATGCAAATTATAATAATTTTAATAATGTAATAAGGAGTCAACTTTACATAGCGCCATTTAGCAAAAAAAAACACACCAGGGGCGCTTAACATTCCGTTAAAATTTGTAGCCCTTTTTAAAGGGATATGTTTTTAAATTGTTTTAAAGACTTAGAATTGTTTTCTGACCTAACACCAAATAAAAGATAATTCACAAAACAAGAAAAGAAATTCATAGAACTTGAGAAAATGTCAATTCTGTGATGTTTCCTCATTTCATTGTACAATCTTAACGTTCTTGGTATAGTAAAATCATGATATCTCATATTATTCGGGTGTATATCTTGTCCAGAAAAAATTTATTCATATTAAAATATGAATATATACATTCAGTTTGACACCTCATCAAAACAGTGTACTACAGAGGACCTTCGCAAGGTTTACTAATTATAAGAAGAAATTAATCATCAGCATAACTGCTACAATTTAGTTCAAGTGAAGACAATAATTGTTCCAGATCACTTGTATACAATATACTTAAACAGAAGAGGACCCGGTACAGACCCCTGGGGTACACCACGACATAAAAAAATTCGGAATTTACCTAAATTAGGAAAATATATGCATATATCTTGGTTATATGAAAACCACATTAAAGTCCCAACTTCTCGGAGCGATTGTGACTATGGCAATCAAAATCGAAGTATGTAGTGAGGCTGAATGATGTGCGAGAGGAAGAAAATGGGGAAGGGAAAGGTTAGAAAGTATTTTTCCATTAAGATCTGACGCTTTGAGCTATTTCAAGTAACTTTTCATGATTTTACATCTCTGTATAAATTAAATTTGAAATAAAACATATCCAATAAATTTACTTGCGCACGCAGGGATTTTAACTCGTCATCTCTGAATTCGTAATCGATGATCATAACCACTCGACCATGGAGGTTATCTTATGATTTTATGCAGCAATAGAATTATGTAAATGCTATATTACACCTTGCGAAAATGAGAAATTAATTCAACGTAATACCGATTAAGCCACATTACTGAGAACCCTGTTGCATAATACAAATTATGACTGAAAACTAATACAGTGATTGGCATTATTGATGAGGATATAATCTACATGTGACCCGTTCGTACTTAGACCAGTGTTTCTCAACCTTAGTTGTGGCTTGACCTACTTTAACACTTCAAAAATCTCCATGATGGGATGAAACCTTTAAAATGCACCAAACGCACATCCCAACAAAATCCGCAAACATTTTCTGTATCTTAAATCAAATCTCAAAATGATGCCATTTGTATCATCCTCGAATATTATAGAACGAGATTACCAATTTGGGAGGCGGGTATGGGTACTGCCGCCCCGGGAACCATTCATGGATAACCAACACCTCTGTCATAGGTCAGCCCAAGTGGGTCGATAAGTTTTATCTAATAAATTATTAACATTTTTCAGAATACAAAGGATACAAAGTATACAATAAATTTAATGAAATACAAGTATAAACACAAACAAAACTGGAAAATAATCAGTGGGAGAGGATTAGTGGGAAGGAGTAAATAACTAGGTATTAATTCGAAAACATATTTAGGATGCGGCCCTTTGTAAAAAGGATGTGTTATTATTAATATTTAATTCACTGTTGACGCTTTTCCCTTTTTTTTCTAAAATTTTTGATTTATCAATTGTAAGTCCCCCCTAAAATTTCCCACGTAAGATTTCTAAACCCTTATTTATATCGATAGAAGGATTTTCCAAAAGATGGTTGGCAAATTCAGAAAAATTGTTGTCACTAAAACACCTCCCTAATTGTATTGTGTTTTTTTTTTCGGTATGAAAATAGTAACAATCGTTATAAATTAATTTGTAGACCCCCGATTTGTTAAAAATATTATCCTTTTATCCTGTTTTAAGTTATCATTATCACAATTTAAATAATTATATTTAACTTGCTCAAATATACAGGGGAAAAACAGGACGGGTAAGATGGGATCCGAAGACTTACCCCTGATCCTTATTTCTCCACAAGCCTCTTATTTGGCTGTCGATGCACTTGAGTACATAAATAATGAATAAAAAACACAGGTGATATTCATCTGCGGTGGGATCACAATCTGACAGATCGCGCGGTGACGAGCACAATACGAATATTGCAGCGGGTTGTGGGTACGAATTAATGCGTAGTGAACGAAATCACAGCGGACAATGATGCGGTAAAGTCGACGGACTAGGTATGGATTAAAAATATGGTAGGTTTTATTAGGATGTATATTATTGTGCAAATCAACTATTAGGCTATCCAAGTTTTTAATTTTTTAATTTTTTAATTTTTTAATTTAGTATTTTACTCATTATTACTTGCAATATATTGTTTCAATGTTGAAATTATTTAACTATAAGGGAAAATTAACTATTATAGTACAAATGAAATTAAAAGCTTATAATTACAAGAAAACGTATGGTTAGTAGTCTTATGTATAACTATTTTTTTTATATTTGTTAAATTTCTTATATCATAATTTTATAACAAAATATTAATAATGAATGATTTATGCATTGCCCCTCAAAACATTAAAATTGTCCCCCTGTGGGGTGTGCGCCCCACTTTGAGAAACACTGACTTATACCATAGAATCATTGTGTGCATATATCTCAGGCTTTACCCCATTCCTTTGACGATAGTCCGGTCCATTACCTAAGTTTACAGATCAAAGGGTCGTTGGGTGTTTCTCACCGTCTCTTGGTGAGTCAACATCGTATTTAGAGTCCGAGGTACATTAGAGTTAGATGCAAACAACACAAAATACTTAGGGTTGTGCGTATTGATGTACAGGTTTCATTAGCTTAGTTGGTTAAGCGGTTACCCCGGATAGGTAGAGGTCCTGGGTTCGAGTCCCAGATGCGACTGAAATCTTTTTAATTTCTGTTGTTTTTTTCGGTTTCGTGGTTCATTTTGGGATGTGTTAATATTATCTTCTTCAACGATTAAAGATTTCTTTTTAATTCGCTTTTCTTATTTCACCTGGAAGGCAATTATATAAAGTGCCTTCCTCGTAGCTAATGGATTGCTGGCCATATTGTGTATGTAAATGATTAAATATATTTTTTTCATATTGTCGTGTAAAAGTTGTGTGCTTTGATGTTTTAATCATGTGCTTGTATGTATGAGTTTATTACTTATTTCATATATTAATATACAAATTCGTACATATTACACTCATAGATTATTCTTATTGTTAACAGTTTTGTTTCCTCGTATATTTTTTGTGGGTGTTCTACAACATATCTAGTTCAAAAAATGAATAGGTAAGGTAAAAAATAAATTTAATAAAATGTCAAAAAAAACTGACACAAATATTAACAACGATGTGAACTAAAAAAAAACAGCATCTCTGATTATTTCACTGGCGATATCATGTATACGATAGCACCCGTTCGAACTGAATGGATAAAACACGCTATAAGGACCCCAACAATATTATTTTATAACCATCGTATAAACTTGCTGTCCCTTTTCGGCTAGTGACATTAAGTAGGCGTAAACAAGACAAAGGGCTGTTTCTTTCAAATACTCCACCGCTGAAAGCGAATACGGATGCACCAATACATTCAATGCTAAGCATGTATTGTTTTGTCAACTCTCGTGGAGGGACCTATAATAATACATGTTTACGCTTTTGGCAGCAATATCCTTGCGAAGTGTTACTGACGAGCATTCTTTCGTCTTGCTTAAGCCTACGTATTTTGGTATCTGTGAAAAAGGGACAAAAAGTGTAGATATACGAATATGATCATCGAAAAGTTTTATTTATTGAAAGCGATTTTCTTCAGGCTCTTTATCATCTTTGAGAATGCTATATTGGGGGTTTTTGAGGAGAGGAAGGAGTAAAGATGGGTCTTGAAGAAACCTATGTTTAAGGAGGGAGGAAACGCACCGGTAAATCATTTTACAGCCGGGCTGTTAAAATCAAGAAAGAATTGTAGAAACGACCTGCGTAAAACTTATGTAAATATTGATCGTGCGTTTGGCGTGTTTTCTAACTGAACAACCGGTATGACAAGGACAGCATTTCCACCTGTGGTCTAAAGATTTCAATAGGGGAGTCTATCAAACGGATTGCTTGTTTCTGTACAAAGTCATGGGTTTTTTCAGGTATGTTAAGGCTCCAGACCAGAGGTTGCTGCCAAATTCAACAGTGTAGTGCACTTTGTGTCTGAATTCGGATAATAAAAGTAAAACATGCTGTATGCAAGCAATGCATCATTATGAGTAATATGTTCGCATGAACATTCACCGCAATACTCATATCTGAGACCTCCTTCCCATCCAGGTATTTTATTAGCCTCATGTACGCATCCGTGTTTTATTGATCCTCACTGCATTTTCCAGAACTTTTGTGATTTCCATGTGCTGTGGGTCTCTCATGAGCCGGTTGTATGATGTTCATAATAAAACTACAAGTTATCTCAGTGAAATTCTTTCCACCTAAAGACACACCAGGGCACGAAAACCTTTTAACAAATTCATTCAACTGAAGAAATATATAGGTATCATAAAAAATGTTGATGGAAAAACAGATCTTTAGATTGTATGAAGCATGTCTATTAGACTTTACAAAAAATTTATTCACTGAGCTTCAACTTCATATAATTCAAATAACAAATTGCAAAACTTTAAGAATATTCAAATTCGATTAACATTTAGATTAACTTAAGTATCTATCACATGGAAATTGGATCACTCTGCTGTTTGAATAGTAGCGTCGAAATCACTCCAAGGTATTCACTACGAGTAACTTAATCGGCAGATTTTAATTTCGGCACGATTTGATTAATTTGATTAGAACATGTTCAATTCTAATCGCGATAAATGCGCGATTTTGGCCTTCACGTGACCTAGTTACCGGTTACGTGATCTCTTCGCCATTACGCGGCACCAGTATTGCCTCGTTTGACTTCTCAGATCGCTAGTCTCTAATTGTTGAATGTTTTTGGTTTGTTTAATATATAAGAGTATTTTAATATTTAGGAAGTTCAGTAGCTCTGTGCGGCCATCTAATAGCGGTCACGATAAGTGACGATCACATAGTAGCGTCGGTATCGCTCCGTGCGATCGAGGCTTTACAGTCCAATTTTTGATAAAAATAATAAATCGACTTAAGCAAAATAAGACGATTCATCAGACAATAAAACACTCATCTGAAAGACAACTTTAAGGTCGGGCTTTACAAATGCTGCACCCATTTGGGGGCATGCAGCTCACTTCTACAAAAATAAATTACAAACCCTGCAAAATAAAACATTCGATTTACATTGAATGCCCCCAAATGCATCAGTATTTCTACTTTTCACAAAAGGTATAAACACTCCTACGATAAAGGAATTAATTGTTACACAATCGGATAAATTCAACGCCGGCCTAGCCGGACAAGAAAATCCCACTATGAATTCTCGCGCTACATACGGCGAGAATGATACCTTGTTTAAACGTCTAAAATTAGTCCTCCGTAAGGAGTGAAATCCTGTAGTAATATCACGGTATAGTTATAAGTTTCAGTTCACCATTTCACCACAAAACCAAACAAATTCAAAGTGATTAATCATTAATCATTCCATTTTCGCAATTACATTAGAGTCAGTAAACAAACTGTTTTGGGAACTTTGTACATAAATAATTTTCAACTACAAGTCCAGACTATTTTTCAGTGATACTTTTCAAGGACATCACGTTTTACAGTATAGTTTTAACCAAAAACAACTAACAAAAATTAACAAAATATCATTTGCAAACCATTTTGATAGTCCCTTGTGTATATTTTGTTGAAACGTTGCCATTTCAAAAGATGTTTAAATTAGCCAAGATTCGATCAACAAAGAAGTAATGATGATACAAAGACGATATTACCCGCCTTTCAAGGCTATGAATATTTCATAAATTGATAATTTTCCCAGTAAAATTTTACAAGAGCCCCAAATTACAAGCAATGACAACGTGGATTATCTGAACCGAAATGATTTCCTTTCGCCTGAAACAATAATGGAAATACACATTTTTGAAATTAATCTACGCCACTGAATTTGCTAAAATTTCTATCATTATAGGTCGCGCTATTAGAGTTGACTCAAACAACACAATCCTGGGATTGCGTGTGTTGATGCATGTCTGTATACGAGTACTTCCGACAGTGGTGTCCCTGTGAAACGTTACTGAGAAACAGAATATTCTTGAAAAAGAGGAGAATCTCTGCGGATGTGTCAATCATAGATTTTTCTATATTTTTTAAGCATTCATGTGCTTTGAAGTTATACAAATTGCAACTCTGATTGAATACCTGCAATGCGATTTCTAAAGAAACTAATGTATGATCAAACATTTTGATAACTATTGAATGATAAAGAGCTATTTTGTATAAACCATATTTTAATAAAGAAATATAAACATGTTTCGAAACCAATTATTTTTGTATACGTTTATATAATTTTTTTCAGTATACTTTTATCCTAATGAGTTAACCAATGGTTTCGACACATGTTAATATTTATTTATTAACTAGTGGTTTATACCAAAATGAAAATGAATATTTTAATTGAAAATTATGCCACAAAGTGATTTTACCTTAATTGAAAAAGACTTTCTATCTATAAGTTATTACTAGATACTTGTTTTTGAGTATTAAACTCATCACTTCAAACTGAAACTAATTGGTAAATTTCAAATGAAATTTCAATGTAAATACATTATTTTCTGATAGGTTTTTTTGCTTCAACTTTAAAAGAAAAATCCTCCTTTCCCGGATTATGAGTAGATCAATAATATTTGAATTCTCCTTTATAGCATCATGAAAAACTGACATTGTTACATGTGCAAAGATGGAGGACCTATTGGATACGATATATATATATATATATGTTTTCATAGAAAGCAATCACTTTGTGGTTTTACATATTTAAATAATAAAAAAAACACTTTGTTTTGAACCACTAATATATATTAAAGTTATCACAAACCGGTTTCGCTTATCCCAAAATTCTTCAGAGTAAAATTTAAAATTAAACAAAAAATACATAAAGTGGGGATGTATACATAGGTGGGACATAATACAAAATAGATTAAGACAGAGACAAAATATGAAATGAAACATTGGAACAATGAGACAGAGATAAGTTACATATAATAGAATAGGACAACACATTTATTATATATCGTATCTATTTTATTTATTTTCACTTCCTTCTTCACGTTACATAAATAACGTGTTACAGTGAAGGTATTTTGAATAAATACTTATATATGATATTTGAAAGGAAACTACAAAAATTAAGAACTTCAGCTATAAAAATTACGACTGTAAAAAAATAAATCAATATTGAGCAACAAATGTTGTCTCTGAACATATAAATTATATTGTATTCGGTTATTTGTACATTTAGTAAGTCGATAGTGGAAAATGTTTGTGAAGCCAACAATTCAAATCGTCCATGACGTCATTCGACCCCACTCGAGGAGCCTTGGGGAGCATTATGGAGATATTGAAAATAATTATTGTGACGTCATCTGACTGTAAATTGTGTGGATGTTTTAGCATTTTAAATTCAATCCGTATTTACGAGGCTAAAAAATAATCTGTAACTTCCTCAACTATGAAAACGTTTTTTAAAAAACATTTTGAGATAGACCTGTAAATATTGAAATAAAAGTTTACTTTGCGTCTCCATTTTTTTTTTTGTAAACCGTAATAATATTATGTGCCTACAGAATTTTTTTTTTTTTTATGAATACTGGAAAAAGAGTAATACCAAAATAAAATAGATTGATATACGGTTAACCTTTGAAGGGACTGTGTGAATTTAATTATTTTGGAGTAAAACTGGACTCCAAACTAAATTTTCTCAAAACACAAAGCAAACATGCTTTTGTTATTAAAAAAAAAATCTTTTTTTTTTTAAATTAAAAAATAATTTATATTATATAAGCGGCAAGTTCCAGAGTGGAAGATACTCTCAGTATCGCCTTGATAAAAGACAACAATTTTGTAATTAAAAGTTGGTTGAAATGGCTATAGCCATGTTTGTAGACTTCCAAAAAGTGTTACTTTTCAAAGTAATTTTGTGCCAAAAAAATAAAGATACTTCAACTTCTTAATGATCACATGGTGAGAACCAGGCATTATGATGTATTTAGAATCATAATATTTTGACATGATTTTTTAATTGTTTTGCAGTATATATTTTATTGAAGTATTTTATTTATTATATTAAATGGACTTTTAAATAATTAGTTAATTAAAATAGTCACACAGATGCAAAACATATCACAGTAGGTACACAGGTACAATAGATAGCCTTCATGAATTACAAAAACTAAGTGTTTCATTTGTCCCAAGAACAAATACAAGAATAACATAGTGTAAGTTTCATTCCAAATAATTAGATATTAATAATAATTAATTTGAAGTCTTATATTTTGTATTCCATTGTATGTGCTTATTTAAAAAAAATTATAGTTGAATTATAGAATGATTTTATGGTTTTGTTTTATAACACGTGTTTTAACTGCTCCATCTTTATATAACGTATTTGTCTTCATTTAGTTTATAAAATCATCGTGCACCTGTCTGTGTTATATATCCAAACAAGTTTAAAAGATTGCCACAAACTATGGAATTATGCAATTCATATAGCGTAGGTACCTTAAAAAAAGTTGGTTCCCATGCACGTGTTCACTATTAACATGAGTAGATAAACCATTTTTAATTTTAATATATGATTTTGAGTATCCTTTGTGTTATAAATAATATGATAACTGCTTTGGGGAGTAAGCACCATTTTACAGAGAAACCAGAAAGGTTTTGTAGTTAGAAGTTTTTGTGAGAGGACGCAGGAAGGATCAGTAACAATTAAAAAGGGAACCAGGAAGGTTCATCTAGCATTTAGAAAAGAGACCAATAAGGGTTTAATAGCAAGTAGTATCGTGGGAGAGGAGGTGCTTAGTATCCCAAAAAGAAGCAGTCGTCATTAAGTCCAAACATTTTATTTCATTACAAACCTCTACTCATGGTCATTGAAAAGTGTTTTCCTGCTTTCATCGGTTCTCGTACCAAGATGGCAGAATCAGTGACCTCTGAATAGCCATGAACTTTCCAACCTTGCTCTTTTCATATCCTTTCTCTCCCACTTCTTTCAGCCTCACAACATACTCCAATTGGGGATTCCATAGTCTCAGTTCGTTCAATAGTTTCGCTTTTGGTAAAACGGTATCATTGTACGTACACGCCATACAACACTATCCCAGGCGCATAGTTACAAGTGTAGCTAAGAATTTGCCCGTTATCCATGCTCTTCATTCATTCAATGATAATTACCTAAGCAACTCTTACATTGACATTTTTTTCGGATTCACTGATCACATTTAAAGGGAGCGTCTTGACAATTATATTAACATCACGATGCGCATACATATGGCATCACTTCTATAATTTTTATAACACCATTTCTCTCACTTACAAAAACATTTACACAAACACACACTCATACACCAGATAAAAAATATGTATAAATAAGACATTACTAATAAGACATATCTAACTTTCCGCCTCCATGGTTGAAGGGGAAGGCTCTCGACTACGAATCCGAAGGTCGCGGGTAAAAATAATATACTCGTATAGTATATTTGCGTAAGTTCCAGAGTGGAAGATACTCTCAGTATCGCCCTGGTGAAAGACCACCATTCAGAATTGAAACGTTGCTTGAAATGGCTTTTAGCCGTATTTGGTAACCAGATCTGAATAGCCAGGTATTCTCCACCTTCCTCTTCTCCTTCTCCTTCCCCTCCCCAATACCTTCAGCCACACAACATTCCCCAATTGGAAATGCCATAGTCTCACTGTCTCCAGACGGTTGCGAGCAGTTGGGACTCTTTTGAGGTATTCAGATAAATAATAATAATAATTCAGTATATATATATATATCTATACAAATTCAATTTCAAGAATTTCTTTCTCGCTGTACCAATGTACTGTTTTGTTTCTATTATAAAATGAATAAATAAATACTTAAATTATTATTCATGAATACTAGAAAAAGTGTCTTTTCTGTACAATAGTGGTATCGAACAGCATCAAAAGCCACACATAATTATCATTGTTTCTACTGCATAAACATCAGCTGTTGTTTATGTTTTCCCGATACTTAACAGTGTAAAATCAGTGACTGGAATACGTATTGAGTAGGTACGACACAACACCCGGCATTTTACAGACCTCTGACCACAAATCAAGTGCGGGCCGCAGTTCATTAATGCGGCCCGCCATGGGTCCGTTTATAGCCTCGATGAGTTACCTTTTCAGCGATTTTGCCGCAGCACCGCGGGCCGTATGATGTTAACTATGCCAAATGCATTTCGGGTCCGGCCACTCTGATAACCCTGCATTATTAGTGGGCGAAAATGTTCCAAATGATTTGTTGTGAAATTAGGTGTGGTCGTGTTGACGTCAGTTTCAAAGGCGGTCGTCCTGTTTCAAACAATGTCGATTGTAGTATCATCTAAATCAGCTGGTTTATTAATATATTCATTGTGTTTGTGTTCAATTCATCGAACTATGAAATACATATTTTTTTATTAATGTAAATCAAAATTCTGTGCTGTTATTATCAAATCCTGCGAGTGTTTGAGTTTTTTTTTATTACAGCTATTTCAGCGTTCAAAACCATTTTCAAACTGTGGTTGGGCCTCATATGTAAATAGAACCTTATTACATAAAATATGGTTCTGTTTCCCCAACCGAATTTCAATTTTCATGGTGACTAAAATGATTTATCCGCGGTGAAACCGATTTACTTAGAAAATAATTGTGACCATAGATTCTATATCCCCGCATTAAATGACGATGTTTTCGTAATTGTTTAATAATGACGACAATGCATTTTTTTATATAAATACCGCACAAAAGTCTAAACTGCTCCCAACCTTCCGGAGCTATACTGAGACTATGGCATCCCCAATTGGGGAATGTTGTGAGGCTGGAGGTATTGAGGAGGGGAAGGAGAAGAGGAAGAGAAAGGTGTTGAAATACCTAGCTATTCAAATCTGGTCAATAAACACGGCTGAAAGCCATTTCAAGCAACGTTTCTATTCTGAGTGGTGGTCTTTCATCAGGACAATACTGAGAGTATCTTCCACTCTGGAACGTGCGCAAATAAACTATATATTATTTTTAAATGAATTCATTGTGAAACAACACAAATTAATTAAATAAAATTTACTTGCGCACGCCGAGATTTGAACCCGCAACCTTCGGATTCGTAGTCAAGATTAACTTACCCCTCGACCATGGAGGCCTTACTTAAATGTGTTATGTTTATTTCTGTTTTATGTTAAATTCCAGATGTAGTTCTTCGAAAGCCACTTCCAGTGTTCTCAGATCAATTCTTTGTCACCCTTACCCCTGGTTTTACGGTATTTAATTAAAGGAGATATAATATTTTTCTTATGCTATAACGTTGGTCGCCGGTTTAACAGGGGAGTTTTAAAACCCTTTCTCACCCTGAGTAATTTTAAAAATACACGAACTTTGAGAATTATTAACAAAGTAAGTACTAACCCTATTCATTTGCGGCTTTCTTTAAATGATTTAGTGATCTTTCCCTAGCAACACCATTTTTTTCGTTGGGTTGGATGCGCTGCATACACACTTTATATTATAAACAAAAACCGATGTTCGCTCCTTTTCGAATTCTGTGATTCGACTTCTCTACTACCGTAAAACACACAATGTATTTATTATTATTTCATTTGTTTTATTATTTTTTCAAAGTTTCTCAATGTATATGTGAATAAAAATAGTTTATAAGGTAACAAAAATGTTTCATTTGTCTACATACTCCCATATATATATATATATACTTGAGGTGATTTTCCCACGAAAACGGCGCTATAGAAGTAATCCAATTATTATTATTATACTTATGAATTATTTACTAGTCAGAGCCACAGTAATTTTAAAATGACATTAAATTTTTCCTAAACAATAAGTAAAAAAAATAAATTAAATATACCAAAAATTTGCTAATAATTCCACTACACACAATCCAACGTTAAATATATATTTTTTTAAGAAATTAAATTTTGTGAGAAAGGGTTTAAGGGATAATTTGTTAATGTCAGATTTAAAGAGTCGTCCTTTAATAAATGAGGAACGAAATTCAGATACCAATAGCTTTCTTGCTTAACACGATGTTTTGATAATTAGCTAAAACAGCCATCAATACTTGCAATGCCTATTTAACCATATATGTTATTTTCATTTGTCTACTTTGCATTAGTATATACGTAAATCAACCGTATTTTTATTCTTAAAAGACCGCCGTTGAGAATCGAAGCGATGCTTGAAATTGTGTTAGCCATGTTTGAGGACCAGATATGAATAGCCAGGTACATCCCCACCTTCTTCTTCCCTGTCTTCCTTCCCCTCTCGACAACCTCAAGCCTCACAATATACCCCAAATAGGTATACCATAGTCTCACCGGCTCCAGACGGTTGCAAGCAGTTGGGACTCTTGTGCGGTAATCACATAAAAAAACAGTAATAAATTCGAAAATTACGTCTATTTACCCTCACAAAATGCTTTTTTCAGTTTGTTAACAAAGTTCTCGTTGGTTAGTTCCAATCAGTGTGTTTTTTTCTCTCACCACATAAGAGATAGTGTAATACATAACATTATTGTCCAGTCAAAAATATAAAACTTTTCCCAAACATATTAGGTGAAAGTTTGGTTCTAATGTCAAAAAATGCTCATGCAACTTTTTCATAAAAATTAACAAATTAGCTGTGCCTTTCAATACGAATACTCGCGTTTATGCTCTGCCTGTACTGTTCTACTGTGCGCGGTGCTGGTAGATATGAATAGACCTTTATACGTACCAAATTAATCAGATAACCTTACACAATATGCAATTAATGAAGTCGTGTATATTTATAATTTCTTCAAATGCTTGAAAACTTTGTGGCATCATTATTAATTATATAATTGAAAATACACTTTGCATATACCACTTTACTTAAAATATATAAATATTTCTACATGTTTCGATAGCAATGCTATCATCTTCAGGAATAAATGAATACTCATTAATACTAATACTAATTAATATTAATACTAATACTAATAATAAATGAGTATTCATTTATTCCTGAAGATGATAGCATTGCTATCGAAACATGTAGAAATATTTATATATTTTAAGTAAAGTGGTATATACAAAGTGTATTTTCAATTATGTAATCGTGTATATTTGTTATTTTATGATTCTGTGATATTAATGTTTACACAGTACTAGTTAAACATATATTTTCGCATTTTATTACAACGTGTCCACTTTGTTTGAAGAGCTTTATCCACTGTGTACTTTATTACTTAATTTTATTATTTCGCTACCGGTTTAGACACATTTGAGAAACATTGAGAAATTTTCAAAATTAATATTAAAAAAAAAATTATAGCACCCTGTAAATCACCTTTGCTAACCATGTTTCCTAGTTATTTTGGAGCAGTAATAAAATTAAGTTACAAAATACATAGTGGATAAAACTCTTCAAACAAAATGTCTAGAAATCGTTACATAGCTAATGCCCAAGAAATACGAATAAAATAACATATCTACTTTAAAAAAAATTAATATGACATATCATACATTAATTTCTGACATCTTTCAGTCTAGAAACGTTACGGGATGCTTAAATTAATGCTTACAATAGGCTTTTTTATACTTTACCGCCCCATAATACTTGTTTATTATCGTGACCGCATTGCTCAAATCGTAATATACATTTTGACTTTAGCTGACTCGTAATACAAAGCTTTTATTAGGAATATTAAACAGAATTATTGCTATTATTATTACAAAACATTTATTGGAAGGGCGATAATGGTAACCAGTAACTTACAATTATTATAGCTTAATAAAATTATTTATGTGAATTTACGATGCGAAACTGAGTTTATTACGCTTGGGAAATTAAATTTATTACGGAAAGTGAAAGCGAAATATTACAATATTGAAATTGTACGATTTCCGAGCTTTCGTCTATTAAACTTGGTGTCGTTATCGGTGAGATACGACTTTATTTATGTGTGATTACACCACGCGTTACGCTTTGACGTAACTATTGCTGCTTGAATTTTTTTCTTAAAGTCATGAAAATATTTACACGAGCCGTGTTTATGTAACAAAACATTTTTGATTCATTTTTACAGCAGCATTTATGTAAATGATCACACAAATCTACTGAAGGGAAAATATGTTTAAAACCCTTTTTTTATTTACGTATTGCAGCTGCTTTTAAAGGTTAAGTTTTTATTTCACGAATATTCTTCATTTTATTAGAATACATAATTAAAGTTTATAAAATTCATTGTGATATTGTTTAGTCATTAAAGATAATATGAACAAATCTCAAATGAAATACGAAACAGAAAAATAGACAGAAAATTAAAGAAAAGGCATTGGTCGCATCACGGCTAATGAGATCTTACTACTTCAAAATGACCGAAAGTAATAAGGTTTCATTAGCTCAGTGGTGAGACTGCTAGTTCCGGTAAGACTTAAAGATTGTCAGATGCGAATTATACCTTTTTTTTAAATTTTCCAAATCTTTTTCTGTTTTATATTTCATTTAAGATTTGTTCATATTATTTTTAATGATTAAAAAATAATTATTCAAATTAAAAACAAAAATACGTTTAAAAAGATCTTCTGTTTAAACAATCACGTTGTTTCCCTGCAGAGGTTGGTAGACCGCCACATCGCTCTGTCTTTGGACAAACTTATTTTAAGTTTTTAGTTTTTATGCTGTTTATGTATTTATATATAAATCCTTGCCATATCATGCGCCCATTTTGCTGTATTATTTTCTCAAGAAAACGATGCTTTAAAAATATGAAAAAAAATTATAATTATATTTTTTAGCTAACATATTGATGTGCAAATAAAAAAAATGATATTTAAACCGAACAGAGATTAACGCTCACCATATGTTTTATCCTGGATTTTAGAATTTTTTACTCTTTTATTGTTTTGTAATTTTCCTCTAGTAATATTTTAACATAATTATAAAAATTAACAAACTTACAAAAACTTGACCTAATTTATAATCCATACATAAAACAATATATGGTGAGACCTTAAAACGGGGTACCCCAGTAAGGTCACATTTTTTTGCGAATTTTGTAAAAAAAAAAACCTAATTTCAAATTACTATTCAAGCCCACTCAGTCATGGTTAGTTTTGAGTTACTTTTTGTAACATATGTAAATTCCTGTTTCACTTCAAACCCATATATATCAGTAGATTTTGTCTAACAGGTCCATGCTCTGAGATATCAGTTTCCTGTTCTCCGATCTGATGAGCTATAGGCTATCTGACGCCCTTAACATAATTACCGTTTGTCCAACAGGTCCAAACATTGTTGAATATATTCTATATATTCAAACGCACATATGTTATGTGTGCGCAATGCGCGTCAAGGGATGACTCGTTTTTGTTTTGTCTAAAAAGCAGTGCTTTTCGGCAATGCCAACAAATGTGGCAATCAGTCCCATCTGTTGGTATATCTATTAATGATTTTATTAATTTAAGTCATTTTACAAAAAACATAAAGCAAAAAGTTCCGATAAACTATTTTTTTTGTAGTTTGTCTAATGGGAGCTTGTTATTCAAAATTTCATCGTAAAATTTATTTATTGTATTTACGCCCTATATGGGCTTTTACATGTATAGTTAGTTATGGTAAAGAGGTGCGAAACACATCACAGTAGGTACATAGATAAAATAACGAACAAATACAGGAATAACATAGTGTAAGTACAATTCCAAGTAATTAAATGCAGATTCATATTTTCAAAACATACCTCACATTAACTGATACACATACTCGTATATTAATAATTGATGAAGATGTATGCAATAACCGTCTGTATGTTTTTGTATTCTGCGCAGTTAAACATATCTACTATGTCTAAATATGTAAAATTATTAATGTTACAAAATATGTATATAAATATTAGCACAACTTTACTAGAGAAATATCCATAATAACATGTTGGCTTTCTTTCAAAATAATTTATCAATTATTTCGCTGGTTTACCTTCTGGCTACCCTGATTATTAACTTTGTACATGCCTCTGGACAAAACAAAGGCTTCTTGAAGCTATGTACAGTCCCTTTAGTTTGGATGTATTTCACCAAAACTCGCAACAGATTGTTGACTATTACAATTTTGCGATCAAGCGCTATTACTGAATAATGTACTATAATTAAGTCTGTGTAACTGAAGGGTTGTTTTAAAACACATTTACATCCTTGCTCCCAGAGTTAATCCGCTATAGCTCGGTTGTAGTATTAAATAATGTGTTAATACTACTTATGAGTACCTACATAACATATTCAGGCAGTTCGCAGAGCATGTTCCTCGCTGTTCCCCTTCACGTACATCAAGTTGAATTAATAATATTGTTGAATTATTTTGCCGCTAGATTATGAAGGCGTTGTTTTAGTTGGTATCGGTGTGGATCGTGTCGAGTGTAAGCGGTTGCCGATACAATTATTTACGTGGAAATAATGTAAGACTTTCACAGCTGAACGTGTTTCTAATTCCATGAGTTCCTGTTTATTGTTTCACGTCGATGATGGATGAAGAATTATTTAATAGAGCTTTATGATGGAGTGTTAACTAAGGGTAAACGGGGAAGGGATGAATTTGAAGAAAGGAAAGATCAATTGGGTATTATTATATTTTGAAAATATACGAAACCAAAGCAAGATAAAATATTCCGGTGGTTCATATTTGTTACTAGGTGAAGCACCCGACGTTGCCCGGGGAATGAATGGTTTGGAGGAAAATTTTCAGGTTGTGGTGTGTTACCCCCATCCCTACCCTATCCCTACCTTTACCCCTACTCCTCTCTTTTCCCTTGCCCCTACTCCTGCCTCTATCCATTGACACGTTAATTTAATTAGAGAATCGATAATAAAATATAAAAGCCCAAACGGGGTGTGAATAAATAACTAAATAAATGTCAACAGTCAAAACAGAAGAGCATTCATTAATATGAATGAAGCATTGGGCGTGTACCGAGACAGAAATATCTGGTAGTCTACCCTCTACCTATATCTCCGAGAAAACGCTCTAATGTTTAGTTATTTAGTTCCAGTTATAATCTTAAAAATCACATGCAACTTTTGAGACCCTGAGAGAAGTACAATCTCAAAAACAAAAACTTCCATACATTTAACCTATTGGTCCTAAACCACGATAGCCTGGGGAGTGTGTGCTTGATGTACTTAAACCCAATTCCAGCCACCATAGCATTCTAGAAGTAGGTCCACCTAAAAATGGAAAAATGGACATACCAGTGACATTGGTGAATTAAATTTGAAATGCCAATCGCTCCATAGATAATGAAACTTTCATTTCGTAGTATTAGAAAAAATATTTTGTGTATTTTTTCCTGATTTTTACGTTTAAATCTTTTTAATCAGCATGCAACCATTATATTAAATATGTTTAATAGTTCGAAGTATGTACCTATACATGTGTAAAAAAGACTTATGTTTACAAAGATAATGTTTACAAAATATGTTTTTTTTATGCAGATTGATTCAATATACAAGTAAATTTTAAGAAAGTAATGAAATAATGATTTAGTACACCAATACGGATTTTCTATTTGTGGTCTAATTTAATAGCTTAATAATTCAGGGACCAATGGGTTAACGAACCCAGGCTAGCGCACGGTGTACACACACTATCTCATAGTACACATTATATATATACATGTATATACATGTTTTCTGCGTACAATAATACATAGTAGTTGTCTGCTGTGTCCGCAGTACGATTAAGCCTGATGTAGCCTTCGCGATAGGGGTGTAATGCCGCCCCTAATATGCCAAATAACTTACTTCTACCCTCTAATCTGGGAGATACCGCATGGTTAACTTACAGATTATTTCATTCTAATAGTACGTTGACTGAATGTAAGAATCCTTTTTGATAAATAATATGTGGATATTAAAGCGAATTATTTTAATAAATATTTGCTTACGCCTTATCAATAAAAGAAGTAACTAATTACTAACTACTAATTCATTCCTACTGAGATTTTAGGTAAAACGTTCGAAAATTCCATTGGCTGGTTTTCAGTCAGCGTCTATTACAAACACTTTACATAGTTTACTTTTCCTAGAATTTATAATAATACAGTTTAAGGTGTTTATACACTTTCTTAACTCCAGTACAGAATTTAAAAACAAAATAATTTTTGTTTTTACTTAGATGCCCATTGGGCTTTTACGTGCATTGGTTTGAATGTTCCAACGAGGCCTACACTGTGCTTCTTCGTGTAACAGCCAACAACACTAACGCAGCAAATTTTTCTCCAATACTTCGCCCACGTATACCTACTACGAAAAATTACTATACTTTTTCTATGATTATACAAAATAAATTTATTACATTTTTTTGACGTGTAATAAATTAACATGAAACTCACTTAATTTTCATGAAACCTTTATTCATAGTCAAATAACATTCGTTAGCTTATAATTTTTGATTTTATATTTTTTTCTAAACACTTCTTAAATTCGTCTCTCCCAACACTTTATTCCTTTTTTATTATTATTTAGACCTACACTCATTCATTATGAATCATTCTCATCCCAGGCAAAATGACTAAGTTATTGTGTGGACATACGCAGCAGGTACCTGCCGATCTCCCACCCTTGACCCTCCACTCGCCTGTTTTCATCAATGTATCTATAACACATGTGTATCTTAGATCATAGTTTAGTTGTATACTGCCCTGAAGAAGCTACGGTAGTAGTTAAAACCGGTCGGCAAAAGTATAAAATAAAAGTGATGTAAACAAAGTTATTGTTTTATTTTTTGAATAATATTTATACTCAAATTTTAAAATCGTCAAAAAATGATAAGCCAGCATCCTTGCCTGTTTTTAAATCATACGTTTTTTTTTAATATAATATTTTTTACGGTTCGTTTTTCTAAGGGTAGGAATAGCTTTTCAGCCTTTGTGGACTGCACCCCACTGAAAATAGGTAATATTTTTTTTAACTATTTATGTAAATTATCATCTATTAATGTATTTTGTATATGTCTAAGTAAGTAATTACATACATATACTATTCCCAATTGGGGAATGTCGTGAGGTTGAAGATATTGGAGAGGGGAAGGAGAAGGGGAAGAGTAAGGCGGAAAAATACCTGGATATTCAGATCTGGTAACCAAACATTGCTAAAAGCCATTTCAAGCAACGTTTCAATTCTGAATGGTGGTCTTTCACCAGGCGATACTGAGAGTATCTTCCACTCTGGAACGTGTACTATTATTTTAAATCAATTAATTGTGAAACATCACAAATTAATTAAATAAAATTTACTTGTAATATTAGACAACAATCCTTAACTTAAAGGATTATCGCTTTTACAATGTGGAGGAACACTTGCTACAACTTGTGGAACAAGTAACACATTCTAGATCATCTTTCAACCATTGTTAACTTTTAGAAAACTCACCTCTTATAATTTAATTATTACTGCCAAAACACGTAAACACACACCTAGTCTAGTGGTCGAAAAAATCGCAATTTGTAACTTTATCTATTATGTAAAGAATGTTGAATGATGTGTGCTTATTTTGCATACAAATTAACAGTTTTATTCCAAGCTTGTATGCTTCTTCTTCTTTCTTTTATCTTCTTCTTCTTATTAAGAAGAATGTCCCGGGCGGGCGATATGTTTGTTTTGAATACAAATCTACAGTTTTATTTCGTGCTTCGTGAAATTTTGCACACTTGACCTTCAAAACAAGAGAGAGATCACTGTCTACATGAGATTCTGGAAAACCACCCCCCATCCCACTTTCTCAGCCCTTAAAGAAGAATTTTGGTACTTGGTGATGAAATTTTGCACGTTTGACGTTCAAAATAAGAGTAATATGTAATCTGTGGCTAACCAGAGTGGTATATCTATGGGCTGACCCCAATAAAACATGGCGGGTTAAATGTTTTTCATACTAATTTTAAAACCTTATAGCACAGTTTTACATATTGGATTTCATTCAACTACTCTTTAAAGCTTCCCGGCACTAAGAAGAACAACCGTTGCTATTTTTAGCGAAACCAGTAGAATAATTTTAGAGATAATTGAGGACACACAGAAAAACATTCGTTTTTATTTATAGAGATTACAACAGTCTTCCTTCAGTCCATCAGTATGCCTTTCTTACAAAGCGAATAACGAACTTCCATTACGTCAATCCTTCACTGACAATACGTTCGTAAGGAAGAATATTTCCCAAGAAACAATCGTAACTGTTTCAAATACAATAAACACAATACGTTATCATCTGAGGACAAACAAACAGAAACAAATACATTAATCTCAAACGTTGGAATCTCATCCTAAATTACACGAAACGACGCGTTTCCACGGGAGTAATTCTAGCATAATTTACAAATAATAATTTCACTCATTATGACAGAATAATGGTTCTATTGTGCCCACAGACAGTGGCGTGATAAGAAGTATTTGAGCCCCATGAAAAATTATTTATCTTAACTCATCCATAAAATAGCAGTGCATTATTTACTTTCGACACATAGCATCTGGGCAAGTGTTATTTTTTTTAATTTTTATTATTTCGTTCAGGATTCAACCATAATAATTAACAAGTGAATATGTCATTTGTGGGAGATCCCGAAGCGGGTTTATTTATTTTGTAATATTATTTTAGTTTATATTACATTATATGTACGAGTACATGGTTATATTTTATTGATTTTTACAGTAAGCATAACAATTATTTTAGAATACATTCATTCTTCAGACTTTCAGGCATCTCATCATACATTTTCAGTACTCTATAGGTTAAGCAATTCTGTGACTCTGTTTTTCTCGTATGCAGTAATCGAATTTAATCTAATCGATTAAGTGTACTAAGTGTAAGTGCAATAATCGTGTAATTATCTCCTTGCCTCTCCATCTCCTTCCCTCGAAATTTTGAAAAGTCGAACAAATCGGAGTAATCGGACGAATCGGACGAATCGGATGAATTGGGCGAATCGGACGAATCGGACTAATGGGACGAATCGGGTGAATCGGGTGAATCGGACGAATGGGATGACCCGGACGAATCGGACGAATTGGACGAATCGGATGAATTAGGCGAATCGGACGAATCGGACTAATGGGACGAATCGGATGAATCGGATGAATAGGATGAATCGTACATATCGGACGAATCGGAGTAATCGGACGGATTTTCATTTGTGATCTTACAATAGAGATTGCTACTCCATTTTCATAAATTTCCTCTGTTATCTATTCCTTCAATAAAATCAATATTCAGATGATTGTTTGAATTAGGCATCTAGGCCAGACCCCCGAGCGGTCAAGTGGGCCACCCATCCGCCCGTTGCGCCACTGTTGACACAAACCAAGTAACATGGTATAATGGTACCCAATGAATGGCGATAACGGCGGCCAAGTTAAATAGACGATTAATCGTAGTCTGAAGTTTAATGGTTCGTATTGGGAATTCTCGCCTATTCGAGAATTTATGACACATTGGACTTCAAATGTTAATATTACTAGCATTGATGATAGAAGTTCGTTCATTATGCTGATGTTATTATTATTTGATGAAATACATTGTTGGCAAGATGGTTCTAAGTTTTGAGACTGTTATCATTGTATTTTGATAAGACTGTAAATTTGAAGATGGGGTAGAAGTATTATATAGCACATGTAAGCAACCTACGATCCACGGGCCGGATCCGGCCTGCGGCACGATTTGTTCCAGTCCGCGTACATCTCATCTTTTTGCAGTCAGAACATGAAAATGTTTCTATCCAAATCTCGTCAGCATGTTTCTTGTTAACTCTGATTTTCGAGAACACAAATAACTACATTCCGAACATGAGAATGGTTTCAGAATATTCAACAGTCCGACTATAGTAGGTACGATTTAACTTGCTTTTGTGTTTCTTTCCGCCTACAATATGGATCCTTTCAAGACTTCGCTCAGAGGCATGCCGCCACACAGGTACATAAGCACTGCGTACCAGATATGGGCGAAATTATAAGAATTAATTAAATGACTAAACTCAATGACATAACACGCCGATTTAACACGGAATTAATTATTTATTCCTTAACTTAGGCCTTCCAAACCTACGAGTATTTAACGCGCGGTATCCTAATTATATGGGCGTCATGCAAAGTCTCCGGAGATATTGTGCAGTGTATGTGTCTGGTCCACCGATATCGAGTCTGTCTATACTAGATCCGAGGGGCGCAAGTTAGTCATGTCACTGCCAGACGCTAATCAGAAGTTTCTTATTCATTTCTTAATGCCCGCCTCGATTCCGTTCGTGTTAGTCCCAGCCAACGCAGTCAAGCCGTCACTTTCACTAGTTGTGTAGGAATTTCCCAAAGAATCCGTACTCTGCAGAGTGCATCTTTGTTCGGCGTGTAATATTGTCTTAAAAAACATTATTTACTACATAGAGAGGTTAATACATATTTTTCATGTTATTTATTATCCAGATGAGTAAGATTGTTATGTTTGTGTTTATTTTATTTCTAAATATATTATTTCCAAACAAGCGCAATATAAATTGCGAAAAAATCCTGGATTTTCACCTATTTTTTTTTTTTTTATGATTTATATGAATAAATTCACGAGACTATGTGAATCAAACTGAACCGACTCACTACTACGAATGAATCTGCCCTTGGCATCTGCCTACTCTTCCTTACTCGCATGAAAATATGAGTAATATTACAGTCTAGGTATAAAATTATTCTAAGAAATCTATTACCAGTTTTAAAAATATGCGCATAATACCAACCACGAAACGCAGCACTGCACGCGATACACCGACCGCGCCACTATTATAACGTGTCAAAGGCAGGAACTAAGTATACAAAATGATGTACTCATCATCAAACCTACCTCCTCCTTTGCTATACGCGGGTCCGTTCTCAACTTGAATTCTGCGCCCCCATATTGACTCCACTCTATGGTATCTACAAAGACAAAATTAAAAGTATTCAAAGAAAATTTCTACATTGCCTTAATTACAGAATGAGCGCACCTAAGCGGGGATACGTACATATGCTCTCTATCTATGTCTCCACCCTCACTAACCGGCGAAAATACCTTGATCTCATTACCCTATATAAAGTGTGTAATAACATTATCAACTGTCCTACCTTACTCCAACTTTTAAACTTCAAAATACCACCCAGAACAACTAGGTCTAACCACTTATTCCATATTAGGCGGACGGGCACAAATGCTGGTGTCAGGAATCCAATCAGAATAATGTGCGAGTTATGTAATCAAAATCAAACTCTGATGGGTTCTAACATATTCTTTGATACATGTAGTGCTTTTAAAAGACAATTGAAAGCTGTTATCATATAAAACAAACAAACTTCAACAAACAGTGTTTGGACATTATATACTTTTTATTGTTTCCTTGTATGGCAATATTTTTAATTTAATCATTATTTTTTTCATTTTACATTCTTGTGAGTATTATTTGTAAAGATTGTTTAACTTCTGATATTCTATTTAGAATTTGTGCACTTTTTCAAAAAAATTCTGTATAACACAATCTTAAATACATTATCTTGTGTAAATATTATTTTTAATGTTAATTTGTTTATTTATCTTTATCATATTAATCAGTGAGAAATAGGTTAGTATACAGGCAAGTTCTCCAAATATTTCTGTATTGTTTCGATATTACTACTATCTGTATCTGTATTTTCTCCATAAATAAAAAAAAAAAAAAATCATAATATTCAAATGTTGACTCGATTTTTTACATTCAAACTTACATAAGTGCACAATGCATATCAAGGAACGACTCGTTTGTTTCAGTGTCTGAAAAGTAGTGCTTTTTGGCAATGCCAGCAAATGTATAAATCTATTAATTAAGAACAACTTCTCTAACATAATAATGATATTTTGTTGGCTTTCTTTCAAAACATATGTAAATTTTATATATATCTAGTAATTGGATTATAATATGCATATATAAAGCGGTTATTTGGATACTTGATATGACTAAGGTTATCCCAACCAACTTAGGCTACAGTCGAAGCAGCTTAACGATTCTGAGCGGAAATTTGAACGAAGGGTCTGGAATAAATTTATTTAATATCAATTATTTCATTGTTTTTCATAGTGCGTACCCTGATTACGTGCACCTCACTGGGTTCACTAAACCCTCTACACAGTATCCTCAAAATGAGGATGTCAGATTTCTACAAACATTTTCTAGCAGTTAATGCGCGGTACCTGTCATATAAAAATAAAATAACTTGATCAAAACAGAGTATTGAAAGATCCGAGCGTTTTAGTCACG
Organism: Halesus radiatus; assembly: GCA_022606495.2. Lineage (NCBI taxonomy): Eukaryota > Metazoa > Arthropoda > Insecta > Trichoptera > Limnephilidae > Halesus > Halesus radiatus. The sequence continues at coordinate 10,881 of JAHDVE020005007.1, read as the reverse complement.
TTCAGTTCTCCGAGGACTTTCATTAAAAATAAATGTGCTTCATTAAAATAATTTCCGTTTCTATTTTGAGGTTTTTCGGGCAATCTTCATATCGGAAAACTCCCTTTGACATTTATAAAACGTACAGCTGATTTGAAATCTCATTATAGACAGAATTCCGAGAAATATACCGAACCAGTTGTTCTAAACTTATCCAAAGTCACGGAACACTTTTGAAGGCAAAAAAAACATCGAATCTGCTTTAGTCATCATATTACCAATCTCTTCTAGAGCGTATTCTATTCGTGGTTTCTTTCTAGGAAAAATAATCCACAGATTATTACATTACATATATTTCTTAGTAAGCCGCTTTTGCGATGATCGCTTGTAATTTTTTATTTTAAAATTTCGTTGTAGAAATCCATAAGACTGATTTACTAAATTCATTTTTAAACTTTTTGATCACTTTTTAATTTGGACCTGATTAGTTTCAGATTATCGCGGCTACCTTATAGACTGGTAATTTTTTTCCTTAAATTGCGGTATACTCGTATATATATAATTTTTGGGATATCAGGTGTGGTCAACGATGATTTTATATAAAATATTTAATCAGTTCTGCTACGTCCTTATTTTAAATACTGCAGGGTTTAAAGTTTAATATATTATGTATTTATTAAATTTAATTATTTTATATCTCTATCTGCTTTTAAAAACTGTTAAATTGTGGTTTAAACAAAGTGATTTTATGATGCGTTTGTATGATGAAAGGTTGGTGAATCCTGAATCCTGAAGTTTACTATTGGGTTTTCCCATCTAAGTCCCTGTCTCGTGTTTCACATCTGAATTTACATATAATTGGTAATTGCGATCATTAGTGCATATTACAATTGTTTAATTGATTTAATTATAATAACTAAATATGTTTAATTCCGTGTGCAACACGACATAGGAACTATGATGGGAAAATCTACTAGTAAACAGAGAATATTTTTTTAATTTGCCAACCTTTCATTATAAAATCACAATGTAACCCATCTTTAATTGTTTTTAATACCAGGTATATAAAGTGTTGATATTAACTAGCTGATGTGTCCCGGCCTTGCTAGGTTGTTTTTTTTTTAAATAAAGTTATGAAGTTGTGAATTCTTGCTTGTGGTTCGGGTACCATAATTGATTTGACAGCCAAAGTATTGTTTTATAACGACTATTACTATCTTTAAACAAAGAAACAGTAATTTGAACATTTTATTTCATTCCAAACATTTATTTTTTCAAAACATATATAAATAATAAAGTTAATAAGTAGGTACCTACTTGTGTTTTCCTTTTTGAAATTATTCTTCCCAAACAAACCTTCTTCTTTTGAATATGTAATCTGTGGTTAACCAGAGTGGTATATCTATGGGCTAACCTCAATACAACATAGCGGGTTCAATGTTCTTCAAACTAATTTTAAAACATTATAACAACAGTTTTACATATTGGTTTTTTAAAAAAATCTCTAAACCTTCCCGGCACTAATAATAATAAACTGCTCTTTTTAGCAAAATCGACCAAGTAATTTTTGAGAAAACCAAGGACACATTGACAAATAATATTTTTTTATTTATTTAAACGCAAGTTTTCTGATGTACATTGGTTTAAAATTACTACTATGGATCGCCTTCCAGTAATGATTTTCTCCGGGTATTGTGTCACTCGTATATATTTTAATTGGTATTTCTGCGAAAACAGTTTTATATTCACTGATTTTTACCAACTTTTAGAACACCTTCAGCCGCCCTTTTCATTTAAAATTCGTTTCCTACATATTTCAATCTTTATTACGACGAAACCCGTATTCATGAAATCGCGACACACTTGCAATGAGTCTGTGGAACACGGATTAAAAACCACTGATGGCTTTCTTCTGAAAATCATACTTTTCAAAATAAACCCTGCTTTTATAATGTAGCCGAACACAATCTAGATCACCTTCCAACCGTGGTTTGAATAATCTGACAATATTTGAAAATATGCTATTACCGTAAACAGAAGATGTTGTTTATGTCGCTATGGAGGACTTGGTCTGCCGTAGAATTGAACTGACAATGCCTAAGTGAGACCCAGACGAGATGCCAACTCAGCCACTGACGGGTCATTATATATATATATATACAAACGATACGATTATTACACACTTTGTAGTCTACAACGCAAAAAAAATACTACGAATGATTTATCTGTAAATTCTATACAGATAGTTAGGAAAATGTATAAGGTTTCAAACGAAAAATTCATCAAGCGGTAATTTTTTATTAATACCAAATTCGGATATTTTGGTGTGTAGAAAATATAAAATTTCAGATTAAGGATTTTTGCTTTTTGAAACCCTCATACATTCTCCTAACTACCGATATAGAATTTACAAATTAATCATCTGTATTATTACTTAAGTAAGCAAACTGCAAAATTATCTTTAGGGCCGATTTTTAATGCTGGTCCAGAATTTACAAAATTGAAGCATTTCGACAGTATTACAGAACATCCTGTAAACGCACCACAAGTTTTCCAGAGAACATCATTTTAGTACCATTGATAAACCACATTACAACAGAGCCTTCCTTCTGAAAAATTTTCCTTTACATTCATAATCCAATATTTATTTCATTAGAATAATAATTATTCAAATTTCCAGCCAATCCCTTATAGAACCTTCTAAAACTAGTCACATTACGTTATATAAATTTTGTAATCATATTCCTCTATTACTGTACGGGACAAGATCTGTAAACTCTTGCGCACGTTTTAGAAGAAGAAGATCAGGCTGGCCACTTCGACGCTTCAGAGCAGGGTAGGAAGGAAGGGAGAAATGCCTTGAAAAAGGCAAACGATTTCTTGCAAGGAGGTGGTGAGGGCGAAGAGAAAGTCACGGTCGGTTGTAGCGTAAAAATGATACGACGGCTAATGTTCTCTCATCTCAAGATTCGTGGGTGAGAATGATGGTGAAGCACAGGGAAGTGGGATGTATTGATTGATACAGTAAATAAAAACCTTGTAAAAGGAAAGAACATAAATTTAATGATTCTATAACCACGTCTATCATGGTTTAGCAAAGAAAAAGAGTAAAGAGAAGGATTGATCCCAACACGAAAAGGTTCAAACAATAATTGATGGCTCTCATGGTCCGACTCCTCTCCTCAGCATCATGGAAGGCCTCTCCAGGTCCAGATGCTCACCGATCGTAGTAATCTCCAAAAAGAAGTCTAGGACGACTTCTGAAGCGCCATCCGCCATAGCCTCTTCCGTGGGGTCCAGACAATGGAATATGCAGATGCTACCTTATGTCCTTTTTTGGTCCGCTCATCACTTCTTCCGAGATTTTCACCACAGCAGCAGGCACGCGCGGTTTGGCTTCATCGCCTCACAATCCGGCCATCGATCAATCAATAAAACAAAAAAACACACCCACTTCGGGCAAATTCAGTAGACGCCCTCCGACGTCAAACAAAATAGAAAATCAAATACATAATCTCCCCCAAAAAACACACGTCGATCACGACCGCTCCAGTCAGGTTATGTCGCCCGCCATGTTGAGTTGCTCCCTTCCGTCCGCCGTCCCCCATAGACATCCTCTCACCAATCTCTTCCGTAGACAATTATCCCAATCATAGACTCGGGGTCAGTATTTACGTTACAAGTCCCCGCTTCCCCGTAAAAATTTTATGCCGCGAAGTGAAGTAAAATTTGACCTAACCTTCCTCTCTACTCTTTTCAATTACAGAAAAAACTGAAAACAAAGAAAACAAGTAGCAACCAATATAAAACAAAAGTCAAAATTGACAAACAAAATGGTATATCTTAGTATGACAATACACAAAAAAAATCAAGTTGTGATACATTGGTGGTTAAGCATAACCGAAAAGCAAGGAAACACTTCATACTTATAATCCTCAAGCAACTTATAAAAATAAATAAAAATAAACAAGTTACATGAACCAAACACTTCCTCACTTTATGAGAGTCAATTTCTCTAGGTTAACACTTGTGAGGTTTGGAGAACTCAAGCTCCCACTTCAAAATTTTCAAAAAATTATTTTTATTATTAATAATACCCTACTTAACTAATCCTCTCTTCCTCTTAACAAAAAAAAATTACAATTACCATGCAGTTTCAACAGGGTTTTTTTTTTTTTTTTTTTTTTTTATATATGTATCTAAAGAATTAGACACAGTATACCAATATCCATTGGATAGTTTGCGTATTCACCTCCCAAAAATTTTCCTCGTCGTATAGTTATAGAACTATTTGGTTGTCATTTAGCCATTGCTAAATAGTATAAAGATGAGGGTTTACATGTTACAATACCTATCTATTCGTGTGGTTTCAAACAAGTACATTTGTCAATATCTATATATATAAACTTGCAAAGTACAATTTCTCTCGAAATTTTACATCTTCCTATCTTTTCAAATTGGTGCTCGATTTTTTTTTAATCAAAAATCGACACTGGTTACACAAAAATACTTGATAAATTTACGCTGGTGTTAGCAGTGTAAAAATAGTACATATTTACTAAACCTATTGGACAAATCAACTTAAAAAAATACTTATCAACATATTATAAACAGTGGTATTACTAGATCTAAACTATCTACTAATCATCTTCTCCTGTTCAAGGAGGCAGAAGATGTTTACTCCAAATTGGTAAATATTTGTTTGTTGTGTGCATGCATTAGCAGTACTACACTTGATACTTAATACTAATATTATTACAAAAAAATCATACTTCTAAATATCCATACTATATTCTTTAAGGAAAGAGATACCAACTTACTTTAGACATAATTATAAACTTAGAATATACATTAAACATTATAGTTACTAATTAACAATTAAAACTATTTTATTATCTGTGTGAAAGAAAGTAGCTCAAAATCTCCCAGACAGAATATATTAACTATCCTTTTCGAGTGTGTTGTAGTAATCTCCAAAAATTCTAATTTAACTTTTACTCCGGTGCACTCCAAAAGCATAATCTTACCTACGGCTAAACAAATTAAATACAAAGAATACCTACTATAAATATATACATATTGTCAGGTAACACACCATCAGACCGGTAACCGATTTAATTTTCATTTAGAGTATTCGGAATTATTAGAGGTAATTAACCGATATACCGTAGCGACAACAATAATATCCGATATATATGTATATCATGAAAATTCTTAAGTTTAATTTTCGAGGTACACTATTGGTATGTACCTATGTAAAAAAATAATCAAAATTATTATAAAAACAACAAAAAAATCAATCCCCGTTTTTTTTTTGTTGTTTATTTTGTTAGGGCGCCACTGATCTAAAAGATCAGAGAAACAAATAATATGTTTCTATTCTAGTCTAATGAGGATAAGTGTCAAAAAAATATCATCAATAAATTAGAATTTGTGTTTATTCTGAGCACCTGTATTGAAGGTCCCAAACTCCAGTACATGTGACCACAATAACACCTTTAAAGAAACAAGTGAAGCGACATGAAGGGTTGGTAGTCCCACATGCTACCACACTGGCTTCTTACAAGAAAATTAACCTAATACTTAATCTAAACGAACTATATCCTTAACATGAAAATTACCTACTACTTTGCCTTGCATATCCGCAAGAGTATAAACTAAGTTAGAGACTTTGGTTTTAACAACATTTTGTACAAACCTCGGAGCTAATTTATGCGAAAAGAAATTGGGTCCACTGGACTGGACAAAATTTTTCCGCCACACAATATCTCCCACCTCATAATTTACCGATTTGCGACGTAAATTATAATGCTTTGCATTCTTTCTATAAGCCTGTAACAGAGCCTCTGAAACTTTTTCATATATAGGAGCCAAGTCCTCTAATTTCTTAGCAAAGTTTCCTCTCGATTCTTCTAGACTTGAGTCCGATACGCCTGTCGAGACATAATTTTTGTGAAAATTACCATTAATGACCTGTTCACGACCGTGCATCAAGAAGAAAGGCGTATAACCTGTTGCAAAATTTACCGAATTATTTAGGGCTGACTGAATATGTGGCAGAAATCTGGACCAATTACGCTGGTCAGACTCGGACAAAATAGACAGTGCTGTACCTATTGTTTGGTTATAGCGTTCGACGACATTGTTTTGAGGTGTGTAAAATGCGTTGTAAAAGGGTGGAGGCACATTATAATCAGACAGTAACTGTTTAAATTCTTTAGATATAAATTGTTTACCGTTGTCGCATACAAATGTTTGTGGAACGCCATGAACAAGAAAAATGTGCTGTTCTACATTTTTTACAATACTTTTTGTGGTAGCATTTCTAAGCGGAAAAATCCAGGTATATTTAGAGAACACATCTACGATTGACAATATATACATAAACCCAGAGTAACTACGTGGCATTTACTCCATTGTAAACAGAATTAAATTACTTATTTATAAATTATCCGAGACGCAAACAATCGTGTACACGCAACACCATCTATTGTCAAAATCATGAATCATTTTAATTTCATTTATTTAAATTTATTTGCATTAGTTTTAGTTACCGACGCCAGGAAATGCCTGTGTCGCAAAAATAATTACCGTTTCTTTCAAGATTAACAATGTCACAAATATGCCAAAAATTACGACAATTAATATTTACCAACCTTCTAATGGCGTGATCGCTGACCTCATGTATGCACACATATACATAAACAATATTATGATATAATTAATAATATTTCTGTATCAATCCATACATCACACCACACGAACTTCACCCATCAATTCCCGAGTCCGTGTCCATAATATCTTAAATATTATTCACAAAAAACGTTGAGGCGCCATAATGTAGCGTAAAAATGATACGACGGCTAATGTTCTCTCATCTCAAGATTCGTGGGTGAGAATGATGGTGAAGCACAGGGAAGTGGGATGTATTGATTGATACAGTAAATAAAACCCTTGTAAAAGGAAAGAACATAAATTTAATGATTCTATAACCACGTCTATCATGGTTTAGCAAAGAAAAGAGTAAAGAGAAGGATTGATCCCAACACGAAAAGGTTCAAACAATAATTGATGGCTCTCATGGTCCGACTCCTCTCCTCAGCATCATGGAAGGCCTCTCCAGGTCCAGATGCTCACCGATCGTAGTAATCTCCAAAAAGAAGTCTAGGACGACTCTTCTGAAGCGCCATCCGCCATAGCCTCTTCCATGGGGTCCAGACAATGGAATATGCAGATGCTACCTTATGTCCTTTTTGGTCCGCTCATCACTTCTTCCGAGATTTTCACCACAGCAGCAGGCACGCGCGGTTTGGCTTCATCGCCTCACAATCCAGCCATCGATCAATCAATAAAACAAAAAACACACCCACTTCGGGCAAATTCAGTAGACGCCCTCCGACGTCAAACAAAATAGAAAATCAAATACATAATCTCTCCCAAAAAACACACGTCGATCACGACCGCTCCAGTCAGGTTATATCGCCCGCCATGTTGAGTTGCTCCCTTCCGTCTGCCGTCTCCCATAGACATCCTCTCACCAATCTCTTCCGTAGACAATTATCCCAATCATAGACTCGGGGTCAGTATTTACGTTACACGGTTTTCAGGCCGGGTGAAGATGCAGGCGAAGTAGGTAGAAGGCGTGTTGAATCCGTGAGAATACTCTGAATTTTAGAAATGCACTCGTCGTTCAAGTACTTCGGTGCGATACCGTGCGGCAAATCGGGCAGTTTGAACTCGTGAATATTTCGCGAGCTGCCGTAGACTCTGTCAACCTTGGATCGACTTGATCAAAAATTAGGATGTCAATCACGACCTTCTGCTTGAATTGAGCCTATTGCAATCTTCACCTATTTTTTATTAAAGCAACCAAAATTATTACAAGGTATGTCATGGGGGTCAAAGTAGGACAGGTAATACTTTGCCGTCAGATTACAAAAAAATGCATTGTACAAACATAAAATAAGTAAGTTTACTCGATTACGCGGGCGCTAATGAACAGATCAGAAAAGATCGTTTATTTAGATCAGTCACCGCGGCCGCAGGAATCGCTCACAAAGACAGACAATTTTGGTAGAACAATAATTTTGAAAGGTTTTTGTGGATCAGAGGGGCTCGACCAATGAGAGCCCGCTCTGTTTCGGGACCGTCGCCGGGAGCGACCGTAGGGGTGGCGGGGGTCGGAGAAATGTCCCGTTAGCACCCAGTAGCGTCTCGGGACGAAAACGAGGTTCAGGGGCGTAGGAAAAAGAAAACGATGACGTGCACTGTCATCATCACTTCTTCGAAAACCCCGGAACTACGCTTGTCGAAAGCCAATATGTACTGAAATGGGGCGTTTGCACAAATCCTCTTTTGTGCAAACATAACAAGATAGGGATGCGTATCTAGTCGCTTCTATCAGGTTAAAATTAAAGTCGGGCGTTGCACAATTAATTATTTGTGCAGACAAACAAACAAGACAGAGACGCGTATCTAGTCGCTTCTCTCTCTCTCTCTCGTTTGTGGTCAGGTCGTCTGTTATGAGCCTGACAGTAATACATGCCAGCTTGATCGAGAACGTATCGAGTCGTCTCTCGTTCGAAACTGCACGAACTCAGTAGTTGATTTCGTATCTAGTCGTACCACCTACTGAGTTATGTACTGGTTGATGTTATGCAAATGGAGGGTATTACAAACTTTGATAGTCACGTCTGGTATATTCTCCCCTCGGTGCAGTAACGTCTGTGCCTAGCTGTGAAGACGTGTACTCCGGCGGTGACCTCGCCGGCCAGTCCCTCTGGGCCGTCGGAGGGCGGTCCTCATCGGCACCCTCGGGCTGGCGTGGGTCGGTGCGGGCGTCAAAGCTGGTACTGGTGGTGCAGCGGATGCGGGTGTCGCAGCGGATGCGGGTGTTGCAGCGGATGCGGGTGTCGCAGCGGATGCGTGTGTTGCAGCGGATGCGGGTGCTGAAGCTGATGCGGGTGATGAAGCTGGTGCGAGCGTCGGTGCCGGGAGTATGACCGCGACTTTGACCGCTGGGCGCACGTAGATGCCGGTGGCTGTTTGTATGCGGACAATTCTTACTTGTCCGTCAGCGGCGGGCTTAGCTTCGATTACACGTCCGCGTGGCCAGCTGTTTCGGGGTAGAGCGGGGTCCATGATGACTACCAAGTCGTGCTCTTTGATGGGGTCGGCCCGGTGGTGCCATTTCTGCCGGGCGGCCATGGTGGGGAGGTATTCACGAAGCCACCGCCTCCAGAACATGTCTGCTAGCTGTTGGCTTATGCGCCACTGGCGGCGGAGGCATACCTCCTCCTCCTTTTTGTCATATAGTGACAGGTGAGGGCGTTTTCCCGCTGACCCCATTAGAAAGTGGTTGGGGGTCAAGGACTCCTCGTCTCTCGGATCAACCGAGACGTGGGTCAGGGGCCGGTTGTTGACCACGAACTCGGCTTCTGCAAGCGCCGTAAGTGTCTCCTCTCTCGGGGCTCTTTCTTTCAGTGTAGCTCCTAGGGCTCGCTTCACTGAACGTACTAGCCTTTCCCAGGCTCCCCCCATATGGGGACTCAGAGGTGGGGTAAAGCGCCACTCGATACCCTGTATGGCTAGGGTATCCTGCATCCTTGCGTCTTGGCTGAGCGACTCCACGGCATCTCGGATTTCATTGTTTGCTCCATGAAAGTTGGTACCGTTGTCGGAGTACATCACTGCTGGTTGTCCTCGGCGGGCCGCCATCCGGTGCAGGGCCATGATGGCCGAGTCAGCACTCAGCGACGCAGCCAGTTCTAGGTGTATGGCGCGAGTGGAGAGGCATGTAAATATGGCCCCGTAGCGCTTTTCTCGGCGCCTGCCAATGGTGACCTCCATAGGGCCGAAGTAGTCCAGTCCGCAGTGTGTGAACGGGCGGACATGGTGCGTCAGGCGAGCTTCGGGGAGCGCTCCCATAATAGGTGGGACGGGCTTGCTCTTCCGCATTCGGCACGTAGGGCAATCGTGGGCGATCTTCCTGCTAGTGGTACGTAGCCGCAGTATGAAGAAGCTGCCCCGTACCTCTGCGATGGTCTTCTCGGTGCTCGGGTGGTCCGCCTTCTGGTGGTAGTGTCGGATCAGCAGCCGAGTATAGGGGTCATCGCCATCCAGGATGATCGGAGTCTTGGCTACGCTCGTGGCTCCGGTTACTGCTTGCAAACGGGAGCGCATCCGCATGACTCCGTCTGGGCCGAGGAAAGGCGTCAGGCTGTTCAGGCGGCTAGCGGCGGGCAGCGCCTGGCCGTGCTGTATGTTGTGAAGATCGGGGGTGAAGGCATTCTCTTGGGACCTGATCACCCATCTGCGTTCAGCCTCCTTGAGCTCCTCGGCTCGTAGCGGGCCTTCGGTAGGTCGGCCCGACCCCATCCGGCAACGCCTTATGACGCGCAGTATCCATGCTGTGGCGCGGATGAGGCGGTACCATGAGGAGAACCTCTCGATAGCGGGCAGGGCCTCCCCGGCCGTGGATATGAGGCCGACATATTGGGGCCTAGTCTCCAGGATCGAGTCATCGGGCTTCGTGGTGAGGGCGCGCTCTTCAGGCCAGTCCTCGTCGGGTTTCGTGATGAAAGCAGGTCCGCAGAACCATTCTCCTTGCAGGGACAGGTCGGGTAGTGCCAAGTCTCGGGTGCCGATGTCAGCGGGGTTTTGTTTGGTTGGAACCCACCTCCAGTCAGCTATGTTGGTGAGTTCGTCGATCTCGCCCAACCGATTCGCCACAAAGGCGGAGTATGCCCGCGGGTCGGTGCGTAGCCAACACAGCACTGTGGTCGAGTCGGTCCAGAAGACGGTTCTGCATATTCGTGCCTGACTTTCAGATTTAATAGTCTTGGCCAGTCTAGCCGCCATGAGAGCGGCCTGCAGCTCGAGGCGGGGAATTGATAGCGGTTT